>WBNQ01013788.1:20146-52130 GCA_013401375.1 Spizella passerina
CATACACATACACATACACATACACATACACATACACATACACATACACACACATACATATACACATACACATACATATACATGTGGTCATGTTTATGGAGTTAGATACATTTTCTACACCAGAAATGATCTAAGTAAGAAAACTACACTGTTCACATGCACTAAAAAATGAAAAAAAAAAAGAAAAAAAAAGCTGCAGAGAAGCAATGAAATATTGCTTTAACAATCCAGGCTTTTCTTCAAATAACACTCTTAAAAATGACATATATTTATATGCATATCAGTCTTGAAGTAGATTCTGCATATAGCTAGTGAAACAGAGCTGTAAGAAAAACAGTACTGACAGAAAGAGCTTCTCCTCAAATTGTAAAGCATTTAAATTTGCTGACTTTTCTTGCCTTCAAAAGTATTTTGTGATACAGCCAAGTGACCAAAATATGCATACATATTAACCACTTTGGTGCAGTTACTTCAGGAATAAGTGGCATGCTGTCTCTCTGGATAGCTTGATTTTGAAACCCCCAGAGCTTGGGCCTATGTGAAAAAATATCCAGCAAGGTCATTAAAAGCAGCTGGAAAAGGAGAGAGAATTCAGTTGTTATGCCCACTAATGAAAGGATCAGTATTTTTAAGAGATTTGGTTCAATTTATCTTCAGAGCTTTAACTCCCAGCTACATCTCTAGCTCCAATATTTAACAGCATAAGCAGTATATTTCCAGGAAGCACTAATGCTGCTTTTATTTTTCTATTTAATATGGGGTTGTTCCTGCAAGATTTTGTACACCATAAATGACTGAGGAAAGAAAACCACACTGCTCACATGCACTGACAAATGTAAAAAATAAGCTGCAAAGAAGCAATGAAATTTTGCTTTAACATTTGAGGCTTTTCTTCAGATAACACCCTTTAAAATGATCCATTTTGAAGCACAGTCTCCTAGTGGGAAATGTGCTGAATTCAAAGTGTCAAGACCTTAGATGACAGTGGGTTTTGGCTCCAGTCCCTGGCCTTTGACTTATTATTTATTTGACTTAGGATTATCGTATGGGAGACTCTTATTTGGGACTTAACTATTACATTTCTCACTGAACAGTAACTGGGTAAAAGCAGATGTAACCTTGAGAGCAAGGAACAGGTCACAGCTCTCCTCCATGTGGACTGCTGTACTCTTTGGGTGACAAAAGATGTTCTTACATGCTCTGCCTCTGCCGGTATCACTCTCTCCACTACAATGAGAGGGGAGGAAGCTGAAGATGCCCAGTAGGTTGCACTGGTTCAGGAACTCTTAGGATTAGTGTAGATTTGGGCTCCTTTGGTCTAAAGAGGCCACTGGACTCAGACCTTTTCCTCAAGCTCTAACTGCTCAGGTGTGACACAGCACAGACTGGTAGCACTAGCACTGCCCATATTTCAGGGGAATGAAACCTGCTGGATGCCTGCACTCACAGAGGAGGTCTGGCTCTGCTATGGAGCTTCACAGTGAATCCAAGGCATGCACGTGGGCACACCCAGGACTACAGGCAGGTGACTTAGTCTGGGACATGGGCACTTCTCCCTGGCATCTCCTGTGGGCATGTCTGGCAAGCTCTCTGCTGTGAATCTTGGATTTTAGCACCTTATCACCCCTCTGGTTTTATACAAGGTTTAGTCATTGAACTCACATTTGTGAGTTGTGCTCCATGAATAATGGCAAGAAACTGGGTACAGCAATGTCTGGCATCCTCAGTCCTAAGGCAACAGGCATCCCTTCCCTTCCCATTGGCACTGGCCAATGGATGAAACTATCACTCCCACTCCTGGGTGGACATCCACCCAACTGCTCGACAGTGCTCCCTCAGCCGACAGGTCTGTGGTCACATTTCAGCTGAGTGCTTGGCCCAGTAACAGCTGGGACCTTGGGCAGCTGGCAGAGATGCACTTAGAGGAGATGTGGAGAAAAACTGGGTGTGGGTCTCCATGAATTGTTCAAATGTGTTGGGCAAGAAGATTTCCAGCTCAAAACCAGACAGACTTTTGGGAAGGACTTCAACACAGATCCTGCTTCCCTGTGTTTGGAACAAAATGCAATTTTACAAATGATTATTTATCTTGATTTCCGCTCATTTTTATTGCTTATTCTTCTTACTTTGAAAGAAGCATTGTTATCAAATAATTAATCTCATTAAGCAGTTTTCTGATCTAAGTACTATAGATTTAGTAGTAATCTGAACCACACTAATGCAAATTATAAGCATTGCAGATCTCAACATGAATACATAATGTGACTTATGTATTCTGTGAAACCACAATCAATCAAGCCCTTCTCTCAAAACACAGTCACTACAAAATAATTACTGACATTGGCTGAAAGCCATCATGCATATTCTGCATATTACTATGATCTGGGCTTGTGTTTTTCTTAATTGTTTCTAATTCACTGATTTGTAGAGAAGCCAAAAGTGGATGTTGGAACAGACAAAGAGCATAACAAGTTGGAGTTTTTTGCTGCTTTATGCATTTTAAGGCTATTTTTCATACAGAAGTCAGCCTGACCTAATTTTTTTTTTTTTTTTGCTTCTGTATGGAACTTCAGCCATTCCAACAACACCTTAAAAATGACTCCCACAGTTTCACTCTTCTGAGCCTGAACTGACCTTTGTCAGAGGGAACATATGCTCATGGAGCAGAAGGGAACAGTGTGGGGAACTTATCTTCATGTTCAAACAAAAAGGCTCTTTGTTATCAGAGACAGAAGGATGCTACTTTCCTACACCAACCTCAATACAAACATTGAGACTGGAGGTTCAAAAAATACACTGGGAGTTTTATAACATAATGCTAAACTTGCATTTGACAGCTTCATAAATTTTATCTTTAATCCACCTATGGACAAGTATACTTTATAAGCAACCATGCAGTATCACCTCAGGAGATTTTTTATGTACTGGGCAGTACTATTTGGTCTGTTTGAAGGGAAATGGATAGGCTGGTCAGAAGTATTTTTAGGAACTGGAAAATGTCATCTTTGGCAGGGATAACCTAGCAGTACACAGAGAGGCAGCAAACTTCATCACAGACTGGGAAAAGATCCCAGCCCTCCAGTCATATTGGTGGCAGAAGTTTAACAAAGGGCTTTCAGAGGCCCCTTCAACACAAATCTGCTTCCTGTGTGCAAGCAGGAGGGCACAGTGTATCTGCGAGTGCATGAAATTGCATGCAAAACCTGATTCAAGTGAAAGCTTCTGCACAGTCACCCTTAATATAAGACATATGGTTTTCATTTTAATGTGCATAAAACATTTTAAATCAGTTTGACATGTTTTCAACAGGCAAGGGAAAAACACTGGAAGGAGAAACATATCTGGGGGGTAACTGATGAAACAACCCTGCATTTCCAGGATGAAAAGCAAAATTTGTTGTAAGCTAATAAAATATTTACTGTAACACACATGTTGAAATTATTACAAAAAACTAATGAAGTTCAAGTGCCATCTGTTGAAAAGAACAGCAAAACCTTACGCAATTGGTTGCATAAACTGTATTTTTTACAGTAACAAATCCAAGGTAGGTCTGAGGCCAATGCATTTCAAGTTATTACTGCCATCATTTGCTGTTTTTTTCACTCTTACTGCTAAGAAGGAAACATGACAGACAAGAGGCCTGTGCTTTTTCAGCTTATTAATCCTTGCAGGTTTGTGGTCAAGCTGTATTCCACCAGCTCTAGCAAAGAGAACACAGCCTGTCCAGATTTCAAAAGCCAACAGCTTCCTATTATTTACAGAATCTAAGAAAGGTGGAACACAGACCTGTAATGAAGCGCCTCAGCATGGAAGCAAGACAATGTAATACTAATAAAATATGAAACAAACCTGGAAGAATTTTCATTTCTTTAAAATATATTTTATGTAATAGTGTATATAAAATACACTATTATAAAGCAGGTTTGATATTTTTTATGCCACATTAAGGGCAGTACATTTCAGACTCCTTGGGGAAGCCATGTCCACCTTGCAGAGGCTGGAGGCTGAATGTACAAAACAAGGTTGGGTCTCCAGCTCCTGGGGGGAGTTATGGCAATTTTGGAACTGGTGCTCTCCCGAACTGCCATCTCAGCAGGTACCACCTCCCACCAGTCTCACTCAGCAAAGATTTTCGGCTCTGCCAAACTCACTTCTGTGCATGTCTAGAAGCAGGTCAGCTAAAAAAGTGGTGAACAGTCTGGTGCCTCTTTCAAAAGACCTGGCTGGGTGTTTCACACTGCACCACATAAATCAGGATCCACACAAAACAAACCCAATGACAGCTCTTTTATGCTGCCTGCTTTTCTTGGGAAAGGCTCTACCTGGGATNAATCTGAACCACACTAATGCAAATTATAAGCATTGCAGATCTCAACATGAATACATAATGTGACTTATGTATTCTGTGAAACCACAATCAATCAAGCCCTTCTCTCAAAACACAGTCACTACAAAATAATTACTGACATTGGCTGAAAGCCATCATGCATATTCTGCATATTACTATGATCTGGGGTTGTGTTTTTCTTAATTGTTTCTAATTCACTGATTTGTAGAGAAGCCAAAAGTGGATGTTGGAACAGACAAAGAGCATAACAAGTTGGAGTTTTTTGCAGAGAGGCAGCAAACTTCATCACAGACTGGGAAAAGATCCCAGCCCTCCAGTCACGTTGGTGGCAGAAGTTTAACAAAGGGCTTTCAGAGGCCCCTTCAACACAAATCTGCTTCCTGTGTGCAAGCAGGAGGGCACAGTGTATCTGCGAGTGCATGAAATTGCATGCAAAACCTGATTCAAGTGAAAGCTTCTGCACAGTCACCCTTAATATAAGACATATGGTTTTCATTTTAATGTGCATAAAACATTTTAAATCAGTTTGACATGTTTTCAACAGGCAAGGGAAAAACACTGGAAGGAGAAACATATCTGGGGGGTAACTGATGAAACAACCCTGCATTTCCAGGATGAAAAGCAAAATTTGTTGTAAGCTAATAAAATATTTACTGTAACACACATGTTGAAATTATTACAAAAAACTAATGAAGTTCAAGTGCCATCTGTTGAAAAGAACAGCAAAACCTTACGCAATTGGTTGCATAAACTGTATTTTTTACAGTAACAAATCCAAGGTAGGTCTGAGGCCAATGCATTTCAAGTTATTACTGCCATCATTTGCTGTTTTTTTCACTCTTACTGCTAAGAAGCAAACATGACAGACAAGAGGCCTGTGCTTTTTCAGCTTATTAATCCTTGCAGGTTTGTGGTCAAGCTGTATTCCACCAGCTCTAGCAAAGAGAACACAGCCTGTCCAGATTTCAAAAGCCAACAGCTTCCTATTATTTACAGAATCTAAGAAAGGTGGAACACAGACCTGTAATGAAGCGCCTCAGCATGGAAGCAAGACAATGTAATACTAATAAAATATGAAACAAACCTGGAAGAATTTTCATTTCTTTAAAATATATTTTATGTAATAGTGTATATAAAATACACTATTATAAAGCAGGTTTGATATTTTTTATGCCACATTAAGGGCAGTACATTTCAGACTCCTTGGGGAAGCCATGTCCACCTTGCAGAGGCTGGAGGCTGAATGTACAAAACAAGGTTGGGTCTCCAGCTCCTGGGGGGAGTTATGGCAATTTTGGAACTGGTGCTCTCCCGAACTGCCATCTCAGCAGGTACCACCTCCCACCAGTCTCACTCAGCAAAGATTCTCGGCTCTGCCAAACTCACTTCTGTGCATGTCTGAAGCAGGTCAGCTAAAAAAGTGGTGAACAGTTTGGTGCCTCTTTCAAAAGACCTGGCTGGGTGTTTCACACTGCACCACATAAATCAGGATCCACACAAAACAAACCCAATGACAGCTCTTTTATGCTGCCTGCTTTTCTTGGGAAAGGCTCTACCTGGGATTCTTAGGGCTAGTCTTAGCTTTGAACTGGGAGGATGCTGCTCATGATATCCCAGTCACAGCCCCAGGAACACAGCATCCAGCAATAAGAACTTGATAAAGAGATGAGGCCCCATCCTTGCAGCTTATGACACCCTTCTCCAGCTCCTCCATAAAACCCCCTAGTAGTCTGGAATGCCTGTCTTCATTAACTCCTGCTACATGGGTGAAATCCATACAGGCTGGAATTTCCCACAGCTCCCACCTCCATCAGAAGACTCCACTCTGCACACAACACAGCTGAGAAAACTGTTCTCTGCAATCTAGAGTTTTAGCAAAGTTGGAAAACTTCTATCTAGTTGTTCTGGCTGATGGGTTTTGTTTCATGAGTATTGTGGTTCCTTTACTGGAACAGGGACAGGACATGCATTTTTCCTTTCTCCTAGGCTCTTACCAAGCTCAGAATTCTTAACTTCAAGGGACAAGCAAAACAGAGTGAAGACATCTAAAGCACAGCTTCATTGGGATTTAGATATCTATGTACATAAAAGCAAGTGAAATACCACAGCTTAAATAGGCCAGATGTTTAAAGTGACACCACTATCTGCAAAGATCTGGTAAGTTGTTTATGCTTGACTGTCCTTTTCTGAGCTCAGTCACCACCCACTCACCAATGCCTTTATACGACAGTGAAATCAAGTAAGTGAGATTGCATGAGTAAATTAAAATTTGCATGACTAAAATAAAGACATTCCTTTAGTTTTCTATCCCTATGCATAAATACAGATATATAAACACATGGAATGTATTGATTTATCCACTCAATACTGCTCAAAAGTACTTGAAATAATAACTTTGAGGGAAACAAATCTTTTAGGTAGAAATTTGGTCACCAAAAAAAGATCAGAGAACACTGATCTTTAAGTCAAACTGATCTTTCAGTCTCGATATTTAAGTCAAACATGGCCAGAAAATAGTAAAATCAGAATTTTCTACTTTCTGTTTGAAATGACACTTTATTATGAAAACTAATAAATGCCTTTCTTCTTTTAAAAATGGGGTAAAACATAAAAATAAATCCCAAAAAATTCAAAATATTTTAGACTGAATAAGGTCTTTGTTCAGTTTGAAACAAAGATTTTTTTTAATGTTTTGATTTGGCAGCAACCCCCAAATCAATTGTTTGCATAGCTCTGCTTTGAACACAGTAAGATGTCAGACAAGAAAGCAATAGGGGATGAAAAAAAAAAACAGAAAAGGAAATAATCAATCCATTCCTGAGTAAACACTGCTCAGAAAACACTTTAAATCCCATGATTCTCATTTAGAAAGCATTAATAACCTGGAGAAATTCCAAAAAAGGTCAACAATAATGATAACAGCATGACAGGGTACTGTTTATGAAGGGAGATTAGGGAATGCAATTTGGTTATTCTAAGATAAAAATGCATACTGACAACACAGTTTATCATGGGAGAGGGAATATAGCTGGAAAACTGTAAAGAAAACGATGTAACAGCAACACAGGGTTCTGGCTGTGATGCATGTTATTTCATGAAAAATTACTTGAAATAAAAACTCATGGTGAGTGGGAGTTGTGCATCTGGAATAGGTTCAAAGTACTTTAACCAGGGAAAGTTAGGAAGCTATTTTAAACATTGGCATAAATAATACAGATTGTACTTTAAAAGCAGAGGACAAAAAAAAAATCCTAAGGGAAGATTCATAGTGGACTCCTTCTCATGCACAGTATTTCATTCTGTGAAGTGGGCTGAAACACACAGAAAGCAAACACAAGACACAGAAAACTCACTGCAGTAAATACACAAATTTCAAGGCATGTTCTATGTTGACCTCACATTTTAAAACAAGTACTTAAGAGTGTGCGGTGTGTATAGCATTGGTTTCTCCTTTCTGGCTCAAATTCCACTCTGGATTAGCAGAGGAGAAAAAACCCAAACAAACCTGCTTGAATATACAAAAAGAATTTTATTGTTTTTACAAAAAAACACAGCTATTGCCATCTTCAATATCTACCTCTAAATCCCAGGGCTCTTCTTATGGCAGGCCCTCAGCTTCCTTTTCCTGATGCAGGAGCACATCCCTGCAAGCCCCAGGAGACCTTCATTTCTATCAAAAGGCATTTGGGTCTAAAAGATGTATTGTGTGCCAGGGATGTCATCCTGTGCAGCATCCCAGGCAGTCCCTGCAGAAGCCCCACACCCAGGTCCCCTCCTCCCTGTGAGCTGCAGTCAGAGCAGTGGCTCTCGCGTGGACCAAGAGCGAGGTTAAGCTGGAGGCTGCGGGCATCCTCGGGCCGCGATCTGCCTGTGACAGTGGCTGTCCCACTTTCTGTGTGTCTGGAGCAGCAGCAGGACAATTAATGGGCCAGGGACAAAGGAATTACCGTGTGCCTGCTGGGAGCTCAGCTCTGAACCCCCAGGAAAAGAGGAATTGAATGAAAGTGGAACAGCTTCCCTGGGAGCACCCACCCCACATGCCCTCAGCCTGTCCGGTGGCTCTGTATGGCGGCACTCCTCTGCTTTGTGCTAAAGTCCATCCCCCAAAAGGCACACCAAGACATCTAAATCTAAGTTTATTTTCCATTTACTGAACTAAGCAACAAGGACATCCTTTTATTTATTTATTTATTTATTGTAAGGAAGGAGGTTTGTAATTGCATAGTTTTGCCCAAGGCCCTGAATTGCAGGAGGCCTGTGCCACCAGCCCAGAGCTGGGCAGGTCAGTATGTAGAACAGGTGGGACTCAGGCTTTCAGCTTTTACTTGCCAATTTCTCCTTCACAACTTGCTGGCTTCTTTTTTGTAACCTCCATTTTTGCTGTGACATCTGGGCACTTGCTGCAGTCTGAGTATCTTCTGAACAAAGAAATATATTTTGAGAGGCCATGGCCACTAAATGCCTATGTCTCTACTAAGCAACATCTAAAATAATGTTTTAGAAAGGGTTGGATTATAAAATTTGTGACACAGATGGTTTTAAAAGATGGTTTTTCTATGCCACTTTAACAGGAATTTGTAGATCTGTGTTAAATACTATGAAACGCTTTGAAGCTGAAGCCTTACTTGTAGCTTCTATTTTGCTTATTCATATTTATAAGAAATGTTTGGGCATTTGAACATGTTCTTCCTCAGCAATTCAAGCAAATTTGTTTAAATTAAAAGTTTAAATCTAAAATACATATAAATCTAAACTAAAACCCTACTGCTATGCTAATAATTTTTACCTACCTTTCTAAACATGTTTTGCTTAAAATATTTAGATTCTGGTTATATTCCAGTATTTTCAGAAGCTACAGAGCAATTATTTTACTTCAGTGTATTTACTTAGCTTTAAAACTTTAGTTTAGTCCTAAAAGTATTTAATTTCTGTGAATCCATAGCGCAAAATGGGATTCAGAATCTCCCTTTGCAATGCTAGGCAGCTTGGGCAGCAGTCTTTACAAAATGGGCAAATGGAGAGTGCCTAAGCTTATCAGGGATGAATGGAAGAGGAAAAAACATATAATTAGAGCTACTTAAAGGTCCATGTGTGCTCTTCAAGCACAAACCTTCTTCCACAACTGAATGCCTAAGAACTTCCCTTTCCATTAAGAAAAGAAAGAAGCCAAAAAAGAGAAAGAAAAGCCACAGAATCTGTGGTTGACTTCAATAAGAGCCAACAGCAGAGGTGTCAGAGGCCTGATGAGGACGCAGGAGAGGCAGGTAGGATGCATCTGACTAAACATGGAAGTCTTGTGTCTGAGCCAACCTTGGTCCCATTCTCAGTCAACATAACAAGTGAATCCTCAAGTAAACGCCTTAATATTTGGTCAGAAAGATCACACACCAAATACAGTGGATTCATTTGTTCTACCTACTTTAAAACAAAACAGGACCTTAGTGCACTCATGCAGGCAAAGATAATTAATCCCTACACTACAGATTGGGAACTGAGGTCAGATAAATTAGGGGCCATCTCTGCTCTATTCATCTTGGATGAAGACCATGAATTCACACGCCCCTCACCTCCAAAACAGCTCCCACAACCCCTAGAAGGGAAATGGCAGGTTCACCTGTTAAAGCTGCTTTGTGTCCCTTGAGCAATGGAACCAGTCACTAGGACCAGAGACTGTGAGAGCCCATGTGCTACTGAAGGTTGTCTAAGGAGGCAATTAGAGTCCAGCTTCACTTCCTCTGAATCACAAAAGGTGCGGGATTTAGGCCAGACAGAGGAGCTCCAACCAAGAGAATCTGCTGGCTGTGCTGGGTCTAGAACTAGAAGGAAATATTCAAAGGGGCCATAAGAATCCAGATATCCCAGCATTTGTGGGGGAGGCTGGGCTTTGCAAATGCCAGACCCTCAGCAGTATCACCCCCACCACCATCCCCCAAACCTTGCAGACAGGCCACCTTCCAGCCCTTACTGACTGCTACAACCACCAAACTCCTGCGGTGTGATGTCCCTCTGGGCTTAACTCCACAGCACAAGCTCTGAGGAAGGCATGGGCTGGAACCCAGACATGGTGTCCTCACTCCTGGAGGGTGAGATGTGCGTGTGCATCCCCCCAGAGCACACCCTGCTCCTCTGGGACCCATGGAATGGAGGCCCTAGTAACTGCCTGTGCTGGCAAGTGAGGCAAGCAAATCTGCACGGCTCCATAGCAACAGGAAAGCAGTAAAATAGGCAGGAGGACTCAGCACACAGAATTACTATCCAGAAACATTTTTTTTTATTTAGAATATCAGCAGTAATATTTTGCAGCTATTTTGCGTGGCAAAATGAAAGGTGAAGGGAAAGAAGAAAAGCAAAAGTAATTGAGGAAAATGAATAGGGTCAAAAACTGCCTCAACTGTATTTGCTAGATTCTGTATTAGAAAAGGTCTCAGAAATTTCAGTGTCACAAATGAAATTATGAAATATACATAGTAGAAAGGAAGAAGACTGTGACTGAAACCGTACAGGAAACAAATGAGGCATATGGTTGGATTTGAATGTCAGGATGGTTATAATGGCCGCTATCATGTGTGGGATAGAAGGGAAGCATTCAAAGCATGTGCTTACATCTGAGAAAGATGCTTCCTCCCTTTTTATTGCCAAGGTATGTTTTAAAAAACAGATCAAAAGCCTTCCAGAAGCACAAGTACTTGACCACTGTGTATCTGCTCTTTGCCAAATATCAAGTGGCTTAAAGGTATAATGCTCAAGTTAAAGCCCTCCTTATCTGGTTTAAGTTACTCGGGGAACCTGGACTTTTGCTCTTTCTCTTTTCACTTGCAACCTCCTCTGTACTTGTTAGAGAATCTATGCTCTACACTTATCAATAAACACTGTCAGATCAAGACGTTATTAATTCACGTAATTTATGAGAAGAACTAATGGTCAGTGATAGGCAAGATGTTCCATCATTTGGTATCAACTCAATTCACTTTTTTTGTTCTATGACCAATTATTTAAAGTATGCTGAACCTGGAGCAGCCCATTTCCTAATTTCAGCATTCTTATGTGTGTGACACCAGCCACATCTAAGTAATTGAATATTACTAGGAATGGAAGCATGAGTTTCCTAATTTCACCACTCAAGTATGGTTATCACTGGGTACAGGATGGGAACATGGTGTTCACTGATTAAATACTGCATTTGTAACTGGGTTAAATGTTCTTTGCCATACCCTTGTTCTAAATTACCCCTCCCACAAGAAAAGGGGCAGTCTTGGAATGTGGGTTATGAGGTGCTGTTAAGTAAGTTACAGCAAAAAGACAGACACCAGTCTTCTTATTGCTCTTACTTTTGTGGGATGGAATTAAGAATGCCCATTTGTTTTAAGGATCAGTCAAGGCACTTTTCTATCTCCAAACAGAGGTTTTCCATTGGTTTTGGTGTGGGTTTTTTTTTCAAACAATCAAACATTGTGACTTTGTGTAAGAATACACAGTACACCATCAGCATTTTAAGAAGTGTTTCAACATAATAGGTAGATGTCCTAGCAAGTAGTTAAAAAGATTCATGAATTTCTTTGTGTGCCATAGGAATTATTCAAGTTAGCACATTCTGTAACTGGTATTTTGTATTCTGTACTGCTGCTCCTGAATAACAAGGACAACAGATCTATTATTTTCCAACTGCTTGCAGAAATTTGGTGCAGAGAATAAAGAAAAGTCATGCAAATACCAGATACAATGTTCTTGGATAAATGTGCTGGTACAACATGTCTTTCTAATGTTTTATCAAACTTTCCAAGATAAAACAAAGTCCTATCATTGCAAAATGATGCACTCACAAGGTAGTTCTTGACAGTGAAATAAATTTCCAGAATTACCTGTAAAACAATCCTCTCACAGAACTTACACACCAACTCATGTTTTTCAAGTGACGCATATACACACACATACATCAGAGTCAGACATTGCTATCCCCCACACTGTTAGACTGAAATGAGGGAATGAGTTGACGAAAGACCTGTAAAACAATACAGCCAGATGTCAGGAATATAACCTAAATCAAAATAATGTTTTGTTTTTAAAATAACCAAAGCAACTGCCTTTAAGAATACAGACATATAAGGAGGTAAAGTAGCAATATGGATTAATTTATTTGCTAATTGTATACTAATGGATTAACTAGTCACTACTCCTTGCTTTCACAGGGGACTCCCAGAAATAAGTTCTTGGACATTTAGTGTCCTGGGAATCTAATCCTCACACACCATACAATTAAAAAAAGAATAAAAAACCCCAAAACTTCAGGAAAAGCATTATGTTTTAACAGCTAGACATTGTTAACGCATAAAACATGTTCTGCAGCTAACATCTGCATTTCTTCTCGGATCTGTTTGGCTTATTTAAGTTCTAATCTTAGTATTTCCAGTTGTCTAGGGTAATTTTCCTTGCCTCCTTTTTGATCACTATCAGCTCCAACACTGACTAAAAAAGCACCTGCACCTATTGAATACTCACAACCAAGTAAGTGCAATACATTCTGCTTCACCTGTCTCTCCTAGAAGTCCTAATTGTCCTAAAGCCTTCAAAGATTAATCTGTTCAGACTGGGACACCTTATCCCAAGGCTCATTTATGGTGGCTTAATAAATTCACCAGGAAAAAGTAGGAAACACATATTGAATACAAAATTACTTACTTTGCCTTGTACTTACTATTTGTTAAATAACATTTTTAGTTAAATAGTGATTGTTAAAAGATGGTATTTTTTTTCAATATACCTTCTTTTTTATGAACTTAAGTGGCCAAGCAAGGGCAGGAAAAACACAAATTGTGCCTTGCAACTACTTAACTATAGATCTGGCTGAAGCACTATATAAAGGACAAAACAAAGGTCCAGCAACACAGGATTAGAAAATCGCTGGGAGATAAAAGGGACCTTTTGAAGCCACCCAGCCCAATTCCCCACTCAAGCAAGTCTAGCTGGAACAGGCTGTCCAGGACCATATCCAGCTGAGTTTTGACTACATCAATGGATGGAGACTCCACAGCTTCTCCAGGCAATGTGTACTAGTGTCTGACCACAGACAAAGAAAGTGTTTTCTTGTGTCCAGATGGAATTTCATGTTTTTCAATTTGTGCTCATTGCCTATGGTCCAACAAATGTAGGTACTCTGTGTAGTGGAAGCCTCTGTGTAGTGGAAGCCTCTGAGATTTTCCCATTAATCTTAACAGAAAAAAGTTTTAATCAAATTCCCAGTGATGACCCTTCTTGAAATATAATCTGTAGCAGTTCAATGACACTGAAATCCAAAATATTGCTATTTTAGCCAGATTCAGTAATAAATGGCCAGATGTTTTATTAGCAGTGAAAAAAATCAAACCCTTTTTGCATAGTCCTCTGCTACCTGGAATATTTATTATTTTAACAAGATGTGAATGACAAACAGCCAGTCCTTAAAAGGGCTCCTTTTCAGCCATGGTGTTTACACATCTATTCTGCAGGATTCTGAAGGTGCTAAAAGGTCTGGGAGAGCCTTAATGTTTTTTTCTTAGATCATAATAATTTCATGTGAAGTTTCATGTGAAACTTTGTCAGTTTCATGGGTTCTAAGAAACAGCAAACAGCTCCAACAGCAAACATTCATTCAGTAAACTGTCCCAAGTGTGCCTGCAACACCAAAAGCAAGAAGACCCAAACTTTACAGAAATGCTGGATACAGCTGAACAGATGCCCTTCTCAAATTCTGATGCTCACAGATATTTAAATGTCTGTGCTAGTTTAAACATGCAAGACTTTTAAAAGTTATTGACACACCTTCTGCTAAAGATTCTTTTCTTTATCCATGTGTTTGAAAGAGGCAGATTGTGAATCCTTTCACTAAGCGTTCTAATGAAAGTCAAAAAAGCAGATGAGAAAGACTCTCAAAGGAAGCAAAACAATTCCCACAGCTCTCAACAGGATGTGGACATAAACTACAGGAATTCAGGAGGGATCTTTCTAGGAGAACTACACAAGAATGTGAGCACATAGAAGTGCTTATGGTTCTGTTTATTCAATTACAAAAAGTGTGGGATTCAGTACAGCACCCTGATAGAAAACTAAGACCAATGTTAATTAAGTCTTTTTGTGCCTTTTTGTGAGGACTTTCTGCAACACATTTTGTACTGCTTTCAATATTATGTAAATGAATCACATCTAAAAGAAGGACTAACTTATAAAACCCAGAAATTAAAAGGCTTGTAGCTGTCTCTGAGAGTGGATGTTCTATTATTTTCCTTTATGTTCCTGTTCTCTCTATCCCTCCCTGGGAAAGCAGGCACAGGTTTTAAGCCAAATTCACTTCTACACTGCTGTGATTCGGATTTAATGCACAATATAAACCATTTCCATCTCTCTCCAATGAATAATTTCTCCATTATTATAAATATTTTAAAGGTTAAGCAAGAGCACTCCAGGATTATATATGGTTCTCTATGCAAACTACATAAAATATGAATGATAGCCTAATCCATTTTGTTAATACTTCAAGAGGTGAAGATGGCTTAGACTCACATAACAAGGCCTTAGGCTGTTTGAGAGGAAGAAAAGGCTATGTATAGTTTGCATTCTGTAGTATAGAAAAGAAAGATGAAGTGATGTTACTAGAGAAGCAGAAAAGTATAAGAGCTTGGGAACAACGCAAAAACATCCCATGGCTCATTCTCAGTGCTATCCCTTTCTGACATTTCCTGGATTATCTAAATATTTGTGTGTTTCTTCTGAGATTCAGCATGTTCCAAGAAAACAATACTGGAAGCAGACAGATTTCAGCAAAATGACAGGAATTTTGAAGGTCCACAATAATGGATGTACTTGTGTAAAAAATGTAGTGCAGGACATGGTAAAAAACAGTGGTAGGCTAGACTTTTGTCTCTCATATATGACTCCTGCTATGTGGTCATTGTCACAAGCCATTTCAGATTAATATGAAGTAGATATAATCTCTATAAATCAAGAAGGGCTTTTCTAAAGAGAAAATTACACACAATTTCTTTTATATATGACAAGGACATGTTGCTGTTATTCTCCTCTATATCCCACTTCCCTTCTACTGACTCCTGGTTACTCTCTGTGTGTTTTGATACATGGTGATGCCTCCTCTTTGCACAATGGCTACATCTTCTTAACTGAGTCACCAGAAATTCATGTGCAAGTAGGTCATGAGGAAGAGACTGGGTCCACCTGAAGCTATGGAATGAGATAGCAATGGAAGAAAATCACATTAACCCCTGTGGCCAACACTGAGGAAAATGAACCACAGCTGTCCTCTGGCATCTATGTCTGACATGCCCCACTTGTGTCAGCCCTCACACTATGACATGATTTTGAACAGCTTTTCACAAAAACATTGTGAGATATTTGGCAGGAGGAACTTAGAAGTACTCTGTAAAACAGACCTGGTTGCTGAATATTGCAAAAGGCTAATAAGTTCATATTATAAGGCAATTAAAGTGTAAAACTGAAAACAGTGAATTAATTTATTGAAAAAGGTGCATAACTGTTCTCCATGAGTACAGGACTCTTCATTAGAAAAAACTTTTGCATTAATTATTCACATTTTCCTAAGTGACATTCATATTCACAAACAAAATGGTTGTGGTAGCCACAGCTGCAGATTTGTCATATACCACATTCACTGCAAACCTTGTAAAAAATATTACCTCTCACCCATTATGCACAGCAGTGGGAGACTGGGAACACTCAAGTAACATGGTGTTAAGAAATGAGCCAAATAACTTGCAGGGATGGTGGTAAAAGAGGTTTAATCAACCCTTCCAATGACCAAGCCAGTGCAGATATTTTGCAACAGATTTTCCACTGTTTCTGGATTAAACATGGTGCTGGCAAATCTGAGCTGGTTTTTCATGGAAGTATCTAAATTGCTTCCAGAGATAAAATGACTCTGGAAACAATATAGCCAGGAGGTACCTGAGCTCATAAACCATGTCAGTTCTGCCGCTGGCTATGTACAGGGCCAACTCTGTCTCCATGATTAATTAAACAGCAGCACAAATATCCTGACCATTGTAATCAAGAGTTGCCTGTACATGAATCAAATGATATAAAACATTTTATATCAACTCACTAAAATTACAGGAACCACTGGCACATCTGAGTATTTGGTCTTGGATTTTGTGACAAGCTGGTGGTGATTTAGCTGGGGGTCTGAGGTGGCCCATTAGCCCAAAGCACTGGGAGACATCCTCTTGATTCAGCCATTGCAGTACAGATCCAAATCTGCCCCACTCCCACACACAGGCTGCCTGTCAGACATCTTGTATGCTCAAGGCTGTCAGAGCCTGGCAGCACAAAGTTTAGGCAGGATCCAACAATAAATTTAAGGACATCACAAGACTTTTTCTTATTTTAAGAGTCATTTCTCTTTGGGCACTGAAATATGTGTGCAGTTACTATGAAGCAGGATAAAATCCATTTCAGCTATTTGATATCACCATCGAGCCTCATAAAAAAAGAGATGTCAGTTGATTATATTTCCATGAACAGGACAATAACAATAGTGTTTTCATATCTTTCGGGTGTCTCCAGAGAAAGAAGCCACCTATTTTATTTACTATCAGCATTAGTGATATGACAGGCGGCACAACACAGGGGTCTATGTATGTGGACACCTGTAAATATACCAGTCAATCAGAAAGTGTAATTAAGGAAATGAAAGGAATTATACTCACCAGGCTTTACAAGGCTTGTCTTTGTCTCCTTCTTGTATCGAGCCAGCTGCGTATTTCCTTCACTCATTGACCCTGGACTGAATTTCTTCCTGGAAAAGTCTCCATCACTACCAGTGCAAAAACTGATTGGACTGTTTCCAGCATCAGAAGGAGTCTTAACTGGCGATACTGACTGGCTACTGGGACAGCCAGTGTCATCTGAAGAGAAAAGGTAAAACATCAACATTTCTAATTAATAAGTATTAAAAGTTAGCAGAATAAAAGAAAGAGTGCTAGCAGAATAAAAGAAAGAATGTTTGAACTACAACTCTTTACAGTAAGTGATATGTACAGCCTTGGCTGAAGCCTGGTGAGAAGCTATTTGTTTCATGCATTTTGTGAAGAAATCTTGAATACCTTATGGCAAGCTAAAAGGCAAATACTTGTACTCGGTCTGAAAAAATACAAAATCAGGGGCCACATAATGAAAATTTCTATCTAAGACAAATTCCTTTAGCAAGGTTAAGGAATATTGCAGCATCAAGTTACACATGAGACACAAATGTTGTGTGGTGCACACTGGCTGCAGAGCAAGCATGGGCCACATGCTCTCCTTCAAGAAATGTTCCCATATCCGAACAACAAGACAACAACCTACAGCCCACATGCACGAAGTCAGGAATTTCATGTAACTGGAATTAATACAAGTTCCTCAAAACTGTCTTTCATTTAAAAGCAATCATGATCATAGAACTCTTCCATTCTTGACAAGTGGCTGTGAGGCACCTGGTTTAGAAGAGAGTGGGTGATACACAGATGGCTTTTGTTTAAAGCTGAATTCCTCTGAGGGCACACCAGCACTCCAGGGCATCAACAAGGCACCCTGGGAACAGACCCAGGTTCCTCACCTCCAGGGATACAGACACTCCAGCCCTTAACAACTGATTGCAAAGTAAGCAGTCTGAATTTAAATGAAATCCACATATCAAACTCCAACTTCATCTAATCACATTCCATGTAATCTGGAGTAATTGCGGTTCCCCTAAAAGTCATGGTGGTTTAATTGATACACAACAAAATCAAACACACTACCCTGACTCTCCTGAGGACATCTAATTGTTCTTTCCCAGGACAAAATGAAAGTGGCCATCTGAATTATGCCATTGCACTCTTCTCCTGAATGCATTATCTTTAGCTAACATGAAACCAAGCAGGTAACCTGCAACTGAGCCAAATAATTTGCATGACTGTTTTGCACTTACCTCTTCCACTCTGTTCATAATGTAGGTCAATAGTCATTTTGTACTGAGCTTTGCATGGGCATATTGAATTAAAAGTCAGTGCATGACTGCATGCTTATGAGACAGATGGGACACCCCATATGTAACACCTTTCTGCCTACCTCTCCTCAGCAGCTTTTGCTTTTTTAAATTATTGCTCCCTCAATACAGTAGAAAAACTTCTTTCGTGTGATCCAGTTTTCCCTCATGCCTGGGCAGTTTTTCTATCCTCACTCATCTGTCCCAAGGTTCTGCTTCTCATTTTTCCATGTCCTGCCTTCAGTCCTGAGCAAGGTACCCACAGCTGCTGACTGTCCAGAGCAAGCTGTGTGTATTAGGCTGCAGGAGCAGCCAGCAGCCTGAGGTGTTGCATCCCAGGCCTCTGCCAAGTGCCAGGCATGGTGCCAAGCCAAGGGGCAACCCAGCCTACTGCCAGAAACACCTCTCAGGGCACAAAGGGCAGTAACAGCGCAAAGCACCTCATCCAGTTTAATCATATTTAGTTCTTTCAAATAATCCAAATCAAGCCAAAAAGCATATTTTTTGCCATCTTGCTGCTGCTTTCTGTAACTCAGAATTAGTTCCTAGCAAAATAACAGGAAAGACAGAACTGCTAATAAGCTGTTCAGCCTGTCCTCACATTCATCCTGACTAATTCAGGATTGCTGCCCACATGACTTTAGCTTACTTTTTTTACCCTTTCTATTACCACTGACATCACAATATAACTCAACACAAAGAAGAGAGAAGGTGGCAATTTTGTCCCAGATCAGCACTTGTTTATTTTTTTCCAACTCCAATTTGCAGTCTCTTCTGCAGCTAGGTGAATATTACCTGCAGGACAGTGGATCAGCACCACTTAGTGAGCTCCTGAATTCCATTTCAGCAGCTGCTTCAGCTGTGTCCAAAGCATCCTCTCTTTAGAAGCACACAAACATTTATAATCAAGTATATTCAGAAATAAGTGACAGCTTGCGTAGTTTGTTTTTAATTATAACTTTTCCACTTAGATATTTCTGTATGTGGCATTAGTTTCCAAACTTTCTGTTAGAACAAAAACCTCCTCAAAACAAAAAGCAAAACCCAAGCAAAGCCCCTTCCCAAAACCTTCCACCCAAACCCACAAGAAACTATTTACCTCATCTCTCCACCAATACAGTTACTGCAGTACCTGCACAGGTTCTTCAGACCTCACAGATCCGTTTTATATGGGAGAATTTATGTAGAAATAACTCCCAAAGCTATAGAGATGCAGCCTGGAAGAACCACAGGAGCTGATAAAACTTTGCACAATGGAAGAACTAAACTACAGTGTTAAAAATAGGGGCACTAAAACCCTCAAATGTGCAAAACTAACTACAATTAGGAGAAAGGTAGCTAAAGAATACATACTAAAACAGCACAAAAATGTTTTATTTACCACCCCCAACACTGCCTGTGATATCACACTGGTGACACTGTACCATCAGATTATGCCCTATCTACATATCCTTGTTTTACTGTTAAGAACTTCAGCTTTCAGTGCAACAGGGCATTTTTAAAAAGAACCAACGAGCCTGGCACAAAGAAGAATAGCTCTTCTCTACTCATACCCCTCGTAACCTTTAGATACACCAATAACAATAATATCCAGATGAACACTCCCGCTCCAGCTACAGTAAATGAATTATTTTATAGTATTCCCTCTCCTCTGTTAGTTTATTTTATGTAATGTAAAACTTCTAATCCTTCTACTACTATTATCCAGAAACATGAGCAAAATTATAAATTTTCCAGAACCAGGGTGAGCTGTAGAGAAAGATTTTTCTGTGTCAGCCTTTTGAATAATCAAAATATTTGCTACCACGGGATGGAAGAACTGCCTATGAAACACTGGTGCTCACTGTCAAAGCAAGCAAAGCTCTGCTGTACACTGGAGGGGATCCACCCAAGCCACAGCTCACCCTCCTGGCACAAGGAAAAGTCCTGGTGAAGAGTGAGATGCTCTCCAGCAGCTTAGTGCCAGCCAATTGCTCGCCTACCTTCATCTTTCCTGTTATTGAAACCTCAACAGGCCATTGATTTGTATTTAATACTGCAGGTGAACTCCCCACAGGAGAGCAGCAGACCTCCCTGTGGACCCTGGGGAGCTGATTCCCCCTCCATCTCCAGAACAGCCTGACCACCCTCTCTGCTCACTGCTGCAGTGGCCCCTCTGCTCCTCCCCTCAAGCAGAAGGTGACTGTGGCACGGCGCTTTCAGTGTTTCCCCCAGACCCGCAGGCTCCTCCTAAACCCTGCTGGAAACTCTGATGGAAGTAAAGACCTCCACCTGCCCAGAAATGGGCCAAGATAAGGAAAAGCAGGTAACGAGTAGATGAGCCCACAATGGGATTCACTTTCTGATATGATGTGCATAGAGTTTCCAGCAAGGTCAGTTAAGGATTTAACCCTGTAACTCCACAGGAGTTTTGCTCCAGCAAGGACTTCAGATCTTGGACTCCTCAAGAGCAGAGGCAGATCTTATTTGCCTTCTCAGGCACATCAGCACCAGGAAGACAAAAAAAGAGAAAGCTGGTAAATAGACTGTACTTCTGATCTTGCCTGAATTTACTTGCACAAGAGGTAAAATCACATGAATTTATAACACACGATTTCCATTGCTTTCTTTCAGTGTCTTTTTTTCCCACAGGGGCCTCCTAGGAGCATTCTGGGAGTCGACTTTTCCTTTGAACATCAGCTGGATTTCATCACTTGAAATTCTATGTCCAAGTCCTCTCCCAGATCAGACGTGCCTGCCAAATTTCAAAGCCAAGCACAGGATAGTGTCTCCTCAAACAAACCATTAGGAAAGTTGCTCAGAGGACACTGACATTTGCATGCCCTGACTAACCTTTAAACAGTAAAATCAAAATATAAACAACAGTATTAAATAATAATAATAATACTATGAACAATTTACAAAAATACTGTTCTTGTAGACTTTTAGGCTATGTGTTAAGATGTGATGATTTTCTCAGCACAGATATCTTACAAGGTTCACTAGAATATGCCTTAGAACCTTCTTTAACAAAATACTGCCTTTCCCAAAAGCCTTCAAGAGGCTTTGAATATACAATCTCCTTATATAACACATGTAAATAATTAATGATGCCTTCACTGAGGAAGCACTGACTTCTTTTTACTTTCACTCCTAGCTGCCAGATCGAGTTAGGCACTCCTGTGACACTGAATGGTCCAGTTCCTGCCTGATCCCTATTTCACTGTCCAACATTTGTCTCCTAAGAGTCCCCTGACCAGTGCTCAGGCTGAATTTCCACCAGGAGATGTGGATTCTGGAATTAAACATACGGCTCTAATGAAAGTTGAATATTCAGTGTACCAAGACAAAAACAATTTCCTGGTTTGTACCTGATGGTCATGATTGCATTCATCCCAGGATCTGTTAGTCTGGGTAGCCACAGCTCTGCCAGGAAGGTGCACTGCAAGCTGGCTGTTGGCAGTGAGGGTACCACAAAGGATAATTTTTCAGGGTAATCTCCCAGTCTGCCTCCCTGCCTCATCTTTTTTGACCCTCATTTTTTGGACTGTTTTGGTCTTCTCTTCATGGCTAGCCTTGTAGCACAGGGGTGTTTATGCAATTATGGAAGTTGCTGACAGACACCAAAGGGAATACAGCACCTGCCTTCCACCTGTAAGTCTCCTTCTGTATTAAACAGAGAGAAAGAGGCTCCTCTGGAGGGTGAGTCAAGAAGGACACCCCATTCAGGCTAAGTCATCCCAGTACTCTGAGTCACTGCCTGCAGGGTCACAGCTCCCACCAAGGACCACCACAGTCACTGCTCTGGCCTGGGCAGCCGAACCAGTCAGTGCAAGGGCTCAGAGCCAGGCAGGGAAAACGGCTAATGGGAGAGTCACAGCGTCATTCTGGAACTACTGGGAAACACAGAAAAGGCAGCAGACAAAACATCAGAGAATAAAATCAGTAGTACACATAGAAAGGCAGAGGTAGGAGCATATTCACATTCACACCAGCAGGGCCTCAGCAGGCATAAATCCTATCTCATACCTCTGGAGACACCCTCACCTTTCCAGCAACCACTGAGGGAGCACAGCCTGAGGTAAGAAGTGGGACTATTCTCCTCAGCTTCTGATTGTACTAAAAACTTTCATTTTTACTGAGGCCATTCCAGTATGTGATTGTATGTACTCTGTAAGTTTAATAATTTGCTAGTAGCAATTTGTTGCTTATAAAATCACACAGACTTCAGAAAAATATATTTATTAACTTCACTAAAGGTAGAGTCCTAAAAATGCTATTAGTTTTGGTCCTTCTGATCAATTTAAAAGTAATTGCTTAGCTATTTTGAAGATCTGTTTGGCTTGGNGGAGATGTGGATTCTGGAATTAAACATACGGCTCTAATGAAAGTTGAATATTCAGTGTACCAAGACAAAAACAATTTCCTGGCTTGTACCTGATGGTCATGATTGCATTCATCCCAGGATCTGTTAGTCTGGGTAGCCACAGCTCTGCCAGGAAGGTGCACTGCAAGCTGGCTGTTGGCAGTGAGGGTACCACAAAGGATAATTTTTCAGGGTAATCTCCCAGTCTGCCTCCCTGCCTCATCTTTTTTGACCCTCATTTTTTGGACTGTTTTGGTCTTCTCTTCATGGCTAGCCTTGTAGCACAGGGGTGTTTATGCAATTATGGAAGTTGCTGACAGACACCAAAGGGAATACAGCACCTGCCTTCCACCTGTAAGTCTCCTTCTGTATTAAACAGAGAGAAAGAGGCTCCTCTGGAGGGTGTCAAGAAGGACACCCCATTCAGGCTAAGTCATCCCAGTACTCTGAGTCACTGCCTACAGGGTCACAGCTCCCACCAAGGACCACCACAGTCACTGCTCTGGCCTGGGCAGCCGAACCAGTCAGTGCAAGGGCTCAGAGCCAGGCAGGGAAAACGGCTAATGGGAGAGTCACAGCGTCATTCTGGAACTACTGGGAAACACAGAAAAGGCAGCAGACAAAACATCAGAGAATAAAATCAGTAGTACACATAGAAAGGCAGAGGTAGGAGCATATTCACATTCACACCAGCAGGGCCTCAGCAGGCATAAATCCTATCTCATACCTCTGGAGACACCCTCACCTTTCCAGCAACCACTGAGGGAGCACAGCCTGAGGTAAGAAGTGGGACTATTCTCCTCAGCTTCTGATTGTACTAAAACCTTTCATTTTTACTGAGGCCATTCCAGTATGTGATTGTATGTACTCTGTAAGTTTAATAATTTGCTAGTAGCAATTTGTTGCTTATAAAATCACACAGACTTCAGAAAAATATATTTATTAACTTCACTAAAGGTAGAGTCCTAAAAATGCTATTAGTTTTGGTCCTTCTGATCAATTTAAAAGTAATTGCTTAGCTATTTTGAAGATCTGTTTGGCTTGGTATTTAAGAAAATTTCTCAGAATATGATGTACTTGTGAGGCAAGTCTCTTACCAAAAGTCAAACATAGTAAAGCACAAGGACAACTACAGCAGTGCCAGGAAAAGACTGGAGGCCTACTTATGCAAAATCCTGCCATGCAAATAATTTCCACATTTAATCTCGGTGTCTCTGCAGGCAAAACTCGAATTAACTATGCTCCATTTTGCTTGTGAACAAAGGCTGGCTAGCAGCTCCACCACTCCCTGAGGTCACCTACAGGGGCTGTGCAAACTCCTGTCCTTGAAGGGTTTCTAGACTCTGACAGACAAATACATGGCTGCTGGGATGTGCTGGGAACAGTCTGGCTTCAAAAAACAGGCTGGATGAAATGATCTCTACAGGTCCCTACAACCTACATGCTTTTCTTTTTGTCAGATATTCCGCATTTGGAAAACACCCTGCTATTCACAATCCATCTTTCAAGCGAGAACTTTTAACTGTAATGTTCTAGTCATAAAATCTAACCCAGTAAAATCATAACTAAACATCTTCAACTGGTTGCTGAGGATCATCAATGCACAGGCAACTTTTACACCTGTTGCTCACCAGCCCCTTTGAGCTGGCTTCTGTCACACCCACAGGCTGCCCACTAACTGTTGAAAATTTAGTATGAGAGCTGCTCACTGAATTTGGAAAGAGGCCCTCTCTGCTCAGTCACAGCATGGCAGGAATGCTGACAGGCTGAGATTGGAAGTATAAAAGAGGAGAGAGGAAGGTGAAAAAGGATGGACTGACCTGCTCCTAAGCTTGGGCATCTTTTGCCATGCAGGATTTCACATAAACATGTCTTTAAAGCAATCTGCTCTTGATGTCTGACTGTGCAATTGCTAAGTCATACTGAAGTAGCTAATTTTAATTTATTTTGGCAGCAAATCTACTAATGTTCCTTCTACTTGAACATTTCACTAACAAACAGGACTGACATGAGCTCTCTCAAAGCATGTGAAAAGAAAGAGGACTGTATAATTGTGGTTTACTGGCTTTGTCATTGCATTTATAGCTCTACTAATGGTGTATTACAGAAGAGAAGCATAAGGGCTTACTAGTAAAAATATCAATAAAAAAAGTACTATTACTAGGAGAGCTGTGGTCAGGAATAGCACAGCTCCCTGAGTTTCATTATCACATCACAGAAAACATCTGGATAAGGGGTTTAAGGTGGTAAAGGACTGAAAAACCTACTTGAAAATTTTAAAGAAATTTTTAAACTAAATGTAAGGACAGGAAAGAATAAAAAAAAAAAAAAAGGACAAGAGTCTTTTCTATTTGGTATGGGTTTAAGCAATTTAGTAGACCTCATTAATATTTCTGAGGACATCTGGAAGTGGAACCACTGCTGCTACCTCTGGTGGGAAAGCGTTGACTAAATCCAGTGTAAGAAATACTATGCATTTAATAGTAACATTAAGTGAAATATATATGTATATATACATGGTTTTCTGTGGGGTTTTGTGTGGTTTATTCCATTATGCAGCAAAGGAAGAAATTAGAAATATTCTTTCCAGTTTTGAAGGCACCATTTTGGGAAATAAAATTTTCAATAGACCACAAAGAATTTTGTACCTATTCCTCAAATGGTGCAACATGTTATACTCATTTGGTCTCATATAGCTCTGCCTCCATGGCTAACAGCATATAACTGTGACCCTCACAGCTTCAACATCACTTCATAAGGTTGCTTTGCTTACCTTCTCATGGAAGGAAATAATATATATTCTATCCATTGTTGTTTTATGCATATTTTTCTTTTCTCTTTTAACTATCCTCAAGCCCAGAGTGGCACTGAGCAGCACCATAGAATCTAGTCACATACACTTCAAAACAGTGTTTGAAAATTTCATGGATATATGCTAATCCTATAAATGTAGGGCTAAAATATGTAATGTTAAATTTCTCATAAAACATCAAGATTCTCTTTAACAAAAAGTAAATTGAAGACTTCTGATTCAAATTTCATTCCTGCTACAAGTTGTGATTTTCTTCAGAGAGCATGACAATATTCAACTTAACAGAAAGTTGCATGAAAAGCACTGTAAAAAAAAAAAGTATTGGATTATGTATTTGTGGTGAAGAAAAAACCAGACAGTGTTTAGAATTCAGCCCATCGTACCCAACAAGCTACCACTAGAAAGGCTTAGGTGTAGTAGAAAGGGTGGCTATTCTCAGGACACCATGCACAATGTTCCAGGGAGAATGGGAACTGTCCTACTGACCCCAGGAGGCTCTGGGTTGGGTTTTAAAGGTTCACAGTACTGACAGACACATAAAAAGGTGACAAAAAACATCCAAAAGGTCAAATATTTTGGCTTCCAGATGCTGTTGTGTGGCAAAAAGAACAAAAGGGTTGTTACTTAGTCAGGGGTAAAAAATACTGAAGTTGAAAGGGAAGCAGGGAAAGGCCAAAAACTGGGGAACAAGCAGACTTGCTCTTTAGTACCTAGGCACTGTTCTTATTTCCAGGTTTGGAACAGATCTGTGCCACAGAGACAGAACTGGTGGCTCATAATATGAACCAATAATAAATTATTGCATGTAAGCTGGTCCAGCAGGAAATTCTCTAGGGAAGCAGCAGTGAGAAAAGGAAGCATGTCACCAGTGCCACTCTCATGAAAAAAGGCCATATGTGTGTTTTTGAAAACAGATTTTGTTTCAATGTTTTTGTAAATTAATATCACAGTCATCACTGAAGTGCCTTACAAAGTGCTGCAAGCAAAAGTGCTAGAAAAGTCCTCCAGAAAGTCTGAAAAAAAGGCAAAATGACTGTGGGAAAGCATAGCATAAAGGACTGCAAGAAAGAGAATCTAACTTTCAGTATCACATACTTGAGAAGTTTTAAGCATGTTTATTTGAATCAGTAACTTAGAGAAAAAATCAAACACATAAACCAGTAAGGAACTATTTAAAATTTTTTTCTTATAAAAAGAAACAAGAAGAATGAGAGAGCTCACTGTTTTCATAGTAATACATATATACAACATATATACAAACAAATACATATAAATACACATATTTGTTTGTATACATCTATACAAACAAATAATAGGAGCAATTACTTTCAGTAATTTGAACTGTCTGGCCTTGTTAAAATACAAAAAAAATTATTTTTTGTATCTATTTCTATTCAGGAATACATATTTCAGTACACATACTTATTTTGTGTAGTCTCCAAGGCTAGCTGCTTTATAATGCAATGTGCTTCAATGCTCTAACAGAGAAATTATTTACTGGAGTGCAAGAAGGTACAGCTTTTTTCTTCAGTAAGGGTTGTACAACCTCTTCTTGTCTGTGGCAAGCAAAATGGGTTGTGCATTCACATGGACTTAATAAGCCTGCCTAAAGCCTACGTGCTTTTTTGGACACAAACTGTGAACTCAGCCCCAGCATCCACCAATAGCTGGGCCAACTGGCAAAAATAATCTCTGAGATCAAGGGAACAGGAGCAAGTGAGCAAGGATTGGCAACACTGAGATTCCTACTGCAGCACCCACACCCCAGGCTCACAGTGCAGCCGCTGTACAAGTGTACATTTATTGTGCCACACATGCAAGATTTAAATAAAATCTCTACCCCAGAAAAGAGCAAGTTATGAAACAGGGATTGAATTTGAATAAGTGTTGAACCAGATCTTGAAATTTTAAAGAAAAAGCAAGAACAAAGCTTCAACTCCTATTTTTGAAGACTGCGTTGGAGTGAGTCACAGTCACTGATGCACAGAGATGTTGGTTTTCAATAGCTCGTAGCACTATTCAGTCTAATTAAAAAGGTGATTTACAGGTAAGCCCAAGAAAAGAGGAACTGTTTGCTACAGCTATAAACCAAGTCCTCTGGCTCAAAATTTCTTCTGCTGAACTAATTATTAAATATACAAGAGCTTCGTGGAAATCTACATCATGGTTACCAAAGCTTCACTGCATTTCCTGATGAAATTCTGGCAGTTGGCATCCTAGAAAAGGCTGAAAAAGGATTTGGGCAGTGTTGTAAAGGTACCATGGAACAAGTCATCTTTATACAGAGAAATTTAAAAGCTGAGTTATTAAAAAACCAAAAGTAGAAAAGAAGTTATATCCCAGACTAAATTCCTTTTTAAAAGAAAAGCTGAATACATTTACTGAGCTTTGCACAGGCAGACTTCAAATTAAGGACTCCAAAACCAAGGACAGTGCTCCGCCCAAAGTATCACATTTCTTACAAAGCAACCACTAACTGGAATGACCAAAGGCCCAGCAGCTGCTCCTCCATGGATCCCTCAGCAGGAGGCTTGTTTGAGATGCTCTGGGTCACATTCTCTGCACAACTGACAAGGTAAGTGCACGAAGCCACCTGAAAGCCAAGTGCAACTCAGGAGAGAAACACGCTAGACAGAGGCAAATGCTCAGCAGCAGGTGAGTCACACAAAGCTGCTGGGAAAGTGTTCTTCCATCCTTTGACACTGTACGAGTTCTGTGGCTAACACCCGAGCCAAAGGAGAGAAGTGCTCCCATATCAAATGATAACCAGAACCCCAGATGCTCTAAGGTTTTAAGAAAGGGTTGTGCATGGTGAACTCAGGCACAAAAGCCCAGCTTGCCTACACAACATCCAGACAGCATCCACATTCACTTGGCAGAAACAAAGAATATTAAAAACACATATAAAAGCATATTAAAATTTTGTCAGGAATATTCCAGATATGACGTATTACTCTCACTGTGTTCATATGGACTTAGAAAGCAAAACTGACATAAAGTCAACTGCAAAAAGATGACCAGTATGACCAAGTGAAGCTTTGATTCACTCAAACAAGACAAAGAGGGAGCTGATCATGCAAATTTAAACCAATCACAGCCAGAACTAACAACTTCTTCAAAAGAAACTAACTAAGCATTACAAAAGCTGTCTCTTTTCTGTTGCCAAGAGATATTTTTTGCTGTTACCACCATGCCAGCAGCACTGCCATGGTTCCCAAAACCAACATTATTAATACCTACAAGATTTACCCTCATTTAAAATGAAGGAACTCCAAGCCTTCACTTAGGCACTGAGACCAGTGTAAGCACACATGGAAAATGGACAAGATCAGAAGCTCTAGGGAATGAAGCAAAAAATATATATTTAATGGATGAGAGGAAAACAGTAATTTCTATTGGGCTAAAAAGAAATCTGCGCATCATTACTTGGTGTCAATAATAATGGAAGAAAGGTACAGAACAATCTGACAAAAGAAGGGTAAAGAGGAAATGAATCATTCCAGGAATCAATTCATACTATGTTCTGCTTATCAAAAAAACTTTGGGGCTTAACACTCAAAAGAAATTACAAAAGAGACATGTATCCAAATGCTCACAAGCTTTCTCATACTGCTACATTAGTGTTCCCATACGCTCTCATCTTCCAAATATACTACCTGCTAATTTTAAATAACCTTTTTTGCACATGCTACTTCTAAATTAAGAAGCACAAGGAGAGGCAGGTTAGGGCTGTGGCCTCTCCACTCATCTGTTCACCATCCCCTTCCCAGAAACAGGAATTATCAGCCACTTGCTGCCGCTGGGGGATTTCACTCTAAATCAGACAAATGCTGATAAAGAAGGATCGTAAGTGGAAGACAGGAAAGAGATGTCAAAGAATGAGGAAATCAAGTCGGTGACTGTTGCCATACCTGCATCCCAGTGAAAAATCCATCAAAGCTAGCAACAACTGAACCGGGGTCTAGGATGGAGGACAGTGCCTTGGCTGATCCATGGCTGTGTAAGGTCTGAAGACTCAGAGCAGCAAACCATGTAGAATGTACCTGTATAGGTGCTGCAGGCAGACTTAGGAACACAAAGTGCTTACATGGAGAAAAAAAATCAAACTAAATCATTGCAGCATGCACGAAATAATAAAATATGAATCAAATAAATAAAAGAGATTAGTGGTTGTGCTTAAGATGCTGGTTAAGAGACCAGCATTGCACGCTGCAATACCTCTGTGAAAGGTGCCTTAAAACTGTCAAGCCATGAGATCAGACACACCCAGAATAAAAAAAAAATGTGCTGCTGGAACTCAAGGCAGCCTATACAGTGCAGTGGGTCTGCAAGGGGATATGACAGTGACAGCTACTTGTGGAGTAGATCTGAAGAGCAGGGTACAAATGCAAAAGAGGAAAAAAATGTCAGTGATCAAGATGAAAGGCTTGTCAACTCAGAATGAAAAAATTTAGGATGAAAAGCAGCCATTTGGGAGAGACCATAAAAATAACGTTTTTCTAGAAAGCTTTGAAAGATTTTATTTTTTGGAACACGCAAACTCAAGCAGGTAAGGTGGAGGGATTAAAAAAGCATGGGAAAAAGACTCCAGCATTCTTCCAATCCTAGGATGTTTGTTTAACGCTCTGCATTGTTCATTAAACAATAACCAAATAGATCATTCCACTGAGCCTGAATTGCAAAATCTGGCAGAGCTAGACTCAAACATGGATATTGTGTTTCTCATCTAAGAAAACTTGTACGCTGTGCTCAATACACTGCTTTTCATGAAAGGAGTTAAAAACGTAATAACAGTAATCTAACCCACTGTAGTGAAGACCAAGATAAATAAGAGCATTCCTGTCTATTCCTAGGAACACCTCTGGTAATTGAAAATACTTTTTAAACTAAAAAAAAGGAAGCTTGAGAAGTTGCTGTGATACTAACTATTGCAAAAAGACTTCTTATAATTTAGATTTTTAAACAGAGAATCACAGAATCATAGAAACATTTAGATTTTAAAGACCTCTAAAGTCATTGAGTCCAACCACTAACCTAGCACTTCCAATTCCACCACTGAAATTGTTATGCTTTCCCAAAAGCTGACTATTAAAAACAAATTTCTCCACACCAAAAATACTTTTTGAATTACCACTGGCATACAGAGTCCAAGGTGTTAATGATGTGACCCTCAATTTTTTTTATTTGTGTAGATTAATGTCATTTACAGTGAAGAGTTTCACTGAATTAAAAAATTACTCACCACTAGTAGGCATCTGAGTCTTTCACTGCCAGTTGAGGCATTTAAATTGTGCTAAACTCTACACGGGGCAAACATTCAACATAAAAAAATCTGGTTTTGAGTTGTCCCTTATGTGATATTTTGAAAAGCAAATGAAATTTTTTTGGTCTACAGTTGGAGAGTAATAATTTCTGATCAAGCACGGATCCATTGCCCTCTCTGTAGAGAAGCCATCATGCCCAGCTCATATCTGGTAACACACTCATCAGTAGAAGCCTGAATTCTGAAATAAACAAAATTTATTTCAATATGACAGGGAAGACTTCACCTACATATTCTGTTCCAATTCATGGAGATCACTGTCAAAAAACCAAAAGGAATTGCAGTCTGACAGCAACTCCCCTGTTTTACCGACTTTTGATTTAAGGGCTTTTCAAAATGCCTTAATACCACACTGCAGTCGTTAAGGCAAATATTTCTCTTTAAAGCAACGCTTCTGCCGCAATAAAACCGCCAACTTTTTTAGCAGTGGATAGCAGAACTCGGAATGGAAACATCTGGTGTCGCTTACAGACACATATTAAAAGAACAGATACTAGATTTCCCTGGAAAAATCAATGGTTGCCCTTTTTCATCGGTAAAACGGGTTGCTCATGCGGGCTCGATGGGAGCCCGGCTCACAGATGCTGCGGCGGGGATGGCAGCGAAGCCTCGGGGGTGGCCGTGCGGGGCACACCGCGCTCCCCAGAGACCCCGAGGCTGGGGGGATCTCTCTGCGGTACCTGAGCAGAAGCTGTTGCTGCTGATAGTCCTGCCGGAGCCCGCGGAGGAGCTGGGCGGGTTGAACTCCCGGCTTTCCTCTTCCGAAAAGGGCGATTCGGAAGCGGGAGATACCTTCTGCTGCGGCCGAAGGACCAAGCGGGGGATGCGGCTGCGGGACACCTCCTTTTCCAGCTGCGTCCTCTGCTCCTGCTCGGGAAGGGACACCCCGTCAGGAACCTCTCGGATGCGCCCTCCTCTTTCCATCATCGAGGCAGGGGCAGGCAAATCCCGGCCCCTCCGCCCCCCCAGGGCGGGGGCAGGACGCGATTTGCCTGCCCCTGCTTCTGCTCGCTCCCCGCCGCGCCGTCCATCCCCGGCTCCTCACCTTGCCGCTCTCCCGCAGAGGCCCCATCGCTCCTCAGTCACGGCGCAGCCGGGAACAGGCACCTGGCATGGGCGAGAGGGATGCGCTGAGCGGGGCTGCGCTG
>WBNQ01013788.1:52263-80291 GCA_013401375.1 Spizella passerina
GGGCCGGGCCGGGGCAGGTGCGGGGCCGGACCAGGTGCGGGGCTGGGCTGGGCTGGGCTGGGCCGCCCCTCGGCACCGCTGCTGGGGCAGCCCCGCCGTCCGACCGGGCTTGCCGGGCCCTGGCCGCGAAAGGCGAGAGGAACGCGGGCACAGGAGACAGGGGCAGAGGGCAGGTGATGCCGGCACAGATACGATGGATGTATGGCCGCACACTTAGCAAATGCACCGTCGGACTTCTCTGCTTCTTAGTCATAGAATCATAGAGAGTTAAGCGTTTGGGAGGGATCCTAAAAATTATCTAGTCCTATCTTCCCCAGCCATGGGCAGGGGCACTTCTCACTAGACCAGGTTGCTCAAGCCCTTATCCAAGCTGTTTTTGAGGACTGCCACTGCCGGGGCATCCACAATTTCCCTGAGAAACCTGTCCCAGTGTCTCACCACCCTCAGAGTAAAGAATTTCTTCCTAAAGTAAAGAATTTCTTCCTATTATTTTTCAGTAACCTGTTTATGGAACATGTAGAGAGACAAAAACTTACTTGATTCTGACATAAAAACGTACTTGATTCTCAGATGATACATTGCAATATATTTAATTGGAGCATTTTCTCTCTTACCATTCGTTGTGGTAATTGTTGTTGACCCTTCTATTGATTAATGCACATGTGGTAACCTTGTTAATCTGCTCTCTAGAGAGGATCTATTTAAAAAACAAGCATTAGCAGGACTGCATTCTGGGCTATAAGCTTATGCACACAATGGGTGAAAAGGACTGCTTTTCCACAAGAAGGATGATGACATTCTCAATATGAAACTCACCTGATGTTCCACGTATATGTCTGCTTATGGGACCTAATGAGCTTGCAGAATTTGTACTTTCAGCAATCATATTTTTGGGCAAAGATTCCCTTTACATTTATGCTTCCTGCTGTTATGGTTTCAGCTGAGATCTAGTTAATTTTCCCATAACACCTATGAAGGGCCCCAGTTTTTCATTGGAATTTTTGTTTTCTATTAGACCATAAATATTAAATACTGTCTCAAAAACAATTAAGAGCAAATGTGCCTTTAATGTGTAGTGCAGAGAGCATAGCATCAGTAACAGGAAAGGTGATGCATTCATCCAGACCTCGAGGAGGAAAGAGGACACTGGTAAGTACTGACGCACTGATTGTTGTATATCCAAAGAGTCATAATTACTAATTTATTAACCTGGCATCAGAATTAGATCCATTACTTATGTAGAGCTCCAAGCTATGCTTTGCCAAAAAGATGATACCACTCTTCCCTGGCAGTGACAACACATCTATAATTCAGAGACGTGAGGTAGTTACAGCTGAAAAAAAAAACTAAAATTCCTGTAATAAAAATTCTATGCTTATAAGATATCTTCTAAGCACTGGCACCTACCTTCCTGCCACAAAAGATCAGGAAGAATTCTGGACCTTTCCCTACTGCTCCAAGACTGCTTCCATGGAAAATTGCAAATTGCATATTTTAATCACACAAATTTGCTCTTCTGTTCAGTAGAGATCAGGGCACCTGAGACCATGGGCTTCTTTCTCCTGAGACCACGGGCACCCGTGGCATGTGTGAGGTGCAAATTTCCCATGTACATTTGCAAAGCTGCTGTAGCAGTAGTAAGAGTAAGAAGAAGCTGTGCAGCAGCACTGCCATTGCCATAGTAACTCAGCTCCAGAGCTGCTGCTGCTGCTTCAATTCTCGGAGCCTATTTTATCTTTTTCATTTCAAGCTCAAAATTTTCCTTGCTAAGAAACAAGATATCAGAAGTGAAGTCTTCAGGCTGCCTTAGGATTCATAATGGGATGCGATTCCTTTTGATCTTCTCTCCTCTTGGCATAGAGATTTATAGCCTTATCATAAATCATAAAACAATCATTAACCTTCAAGCAAACATTTTTTTTCCCCTTACAGTCATGTATATCTTATAAATATTGAGGAATTAAGTCATTTTTCAGTAATTGATGAATTAATTAACTTTTAAGTCCCTTATTATAATATTTTTAACTTGCACTAGTTAATCATCAGTACTGGGAGAAACACATATTTGATATGAACATGTGAACTCTTACTCCTCTCATGTCTTTTACAAACTGCCAAGATCTCTGACAAACTGCATGACCTATAAAACTAATTTCATAACCAGTGTGTAACTGAAGAAATCTGTGTTTGCTGGAAAGAAAAAATGTTATGCATTCATAAGGACCTCAGAAAACCTACAGAACACAGTGTCTTCTTAGCCTTTCCTTGCTTTACTCCCCCCTGAAAAATAGCAGCTCTCCAGGAAGCTGCAGAGTGCTGCAGATTCAGCAGAAGCTCCTGGACGCCAGGAGCTGCCAGGGGAAGCTGGGCGCTGCGCCAGGCCCTGGGCTTAGACCTTATGCGCTCCTGAGTGGGGAACAAGGTACATGAAGCAGTTTTTAATCCAGGCTTTTCTACCAAGTTCTTCATTCTGGTAGAGTGCTCTTCCAGAGGTAAGTTGTGGGGGAGAGAAGATGTGGTGAAATACAGGGGATCACAGAGGAAGTTTTGCTACTGCCCCTGAATTTTCTCAGTGGGAGGGGGAATGGGATTCTAATTCAGCAGAGTTTTGCTGGCCAGCAATTAGCTGTGGCCATTAGCACAGTCACAAGGAACTCATTGCATTGACACTTCCACTTCTGAACTGCTGAGAAAAAAGCTTCACCTGATGTATTTGCAAAGCTTTCTGTGAAAATTGTTTGTCTAAGTTTATTTGTTCCATCTGATGGCATATTGTTTTTTGACATCCACAAATGCTGTTTTTCAGTTTGCTTTCTTGCAGTGTAGTAGTTTTGCTCATGAGCTGCCAGAACAACAGCAGGAGAGCAGTACAGTAAAAGTCTCAATATCTTAATTAAGTGCCCAAATACCTCAGTTCGGAATTGGGCACTTCAGAAGAATAGGCAGAACCATAAGATACTCAGGAGAGAATTGCCTAGAGCTCAGCAGTTTGTACAAGAGTACCTTTGCACCATTCCACACAAGTGGTTTATTCATGCTGCCAGCAGAGACCAAGTCTCAACTGCAGCCTTCTCTGTGGTATAGCCTCTAATGTTTCTTTCTGTTTCCATGAATTTTCCTTTCCTGTGTAGTAGCTCAGCTTCAGCAAGAAGGCTTCAACTCCTCACTTTTCTTTTGACCAGTCCTTCAGAATGGAAGCAAGCAGGACTTGTAGGAAGTCAGAGACAGCAGTCATCCCAGGTGGCAAAAGAAGTAGAACTTTTTTGATTTTGTTTTTGGTGGGTTTTTTTTGTGTGTGTGTGTGTGTGTAATAATTTAAAGAATTAAAAGGCTGAACAAGGATTCTTGTGTAATGTGAATTCTTACTCAACAGTGACCTCATGCACCTTTGCTGTTTTTATGTTGTCACCATTTGATAGTTTCATATACTTGAAAAATTTGACTTTGTGGAGAAATGAATGCTTCCACACTTGGATTATGCAAAGAATGCTGGTCCAAAACCAGGCTGGCTCATTGCTCAGATCAGGACTCTTTCAAATTTTTGCAATACTGTAAGTACTTGTGGACATTTGGAATGGAAACCAAAGACACATTTTGTGTTCATTAGGGTTAGATGGCCTTCTTGCAAAGTTATTTTGAATTGGTGAATTTTGGTGCCTAAATCTCTCTAGATTCAATTTCATGGGTCTGAGTTTTTCTTTTGGCACTGGGCTTTCTCAGGTTGACAAAGTGCAGGCAATACCTGTCCTGGCCATAGGCCATGTTTTGGTTTTCAATTACATCACCCTCTGAGGTCAGTGATGAATGAGGCAGAGGGCAGAGCTGGGCCCTGTAATCCCAAGACTATATGATTTCATTAATGCAGGCACATAGCTGATAATGCTTCTGTTGGTGACTTTGAAAGCATTTGTACTGTGCCAGCTGAGACAAGTTTGCTTATCAAATGTGTCAATCCTGTTTTTCTATTCAGATGGGCTGTATAATATCAGCAGATCTCACTCAAATGCTTCACAAATGCTAAAAAGAAAACCAGCTGGAGCTAACCATTTTCATAGCAGTAGTTTGCATTAGAGATCAGCAGAGAATTACCTGGAAAAATTCTTTCATCTTCTTTCAGAAATACTAGAAAATGAGAGAAAGATGAGAAGACTATGAATATCATTATAAGACAGGCAAAACAGAAAAGGGGAAGGATTGCTTCACATTGATCTTGGGCAAAATAATGGAATAATTAATTTGAGACTCTGACAACACAAAACATGGGCTAAAATATTAAATTATTAAATATTTAATATTAAAGTAACAGGTATCAGGACATCTTTATAGGAAACATAAGAAAGGCTCATTGGAATGAATAGTGACATTTTAAAACTTACAGCCAAATTAAAAAAAAAAACATCTGGGACAAATAATAAAGCTCTGCCAACAGGAGGAGAAACTGTTTTGGAAAGCAAATTTGAGAAAATTACTTTGAGCCCTTAGTAGCCAATATCTCAATATGAGTTAGACTTAGACTGTGGTTAAGAGAACTAACGCAGAAGAAGTGGAGTATTTAGCTGAAATAGGGGAGGGATCTTGCCTGTGTACACAGTGTAAGATGTCTGCTGGAACAGTGTGTTCAGTGCTATTGGGAAAGAGTTCAAGGGAAATACTACTTACTGCAAGACATTTATTTAATCTGACTTCTGATAAGAGTTGTGTGATCTTTTTGTACTAGTTAGATCTCTGTCAGTTCTGCTCAGTGAAATGCAAGCCAGAAGGCAACCTAAAGCACTGTGCACTCTCAGATGTTTGTGAAGCAGCCTGTATATGTAGAAGGGACTTGGGCTGACTTGTCTCACTTCAGGCATCTGGAGTTACTGTGTGACATTATGATCTATAGAGAGACAGAGGCAGGCCAAGCAGGCACAGCTGTGCTGGTGCCCACACTGGAGATGGAGGTGCAGGGAAGGATCTGTGGCCAGCAGCTGTCTGGATTTAAGCTTCTCTCCCCAGGGGTCCCAGAGCTCTGCCAAAACTCATGACTCAGCTCTGCATCCAAACAGTTTGGTAAATATGTGAAATTTGTGTTAAAGTGCAGATTTAATCTGCTTTTGAAATAGTGTACACACATTAAAAATTCTATCTAGAAATTATTACGATTACTTATTGTAACAGGCACTCCCACCAAAGTGTCAGTTTATAGATGTGTGGTCTAAGTGGCACAGAAATATTCTGTGTTTTAGACTTCAGCTGTGTCTGAGCTGTAACAGAACAAATCTGTATTGCTCTATAGGTCCAATTTTTTCTAATTCATAAGATGGTTGTACATAGCAGGACAACCTGATATTATTTTGATAATCTCTGAGAAGATTACTGCATGGTCCAGTGTAAAAGATTAGGAGTGGCCTTGTTATGATTCCTAAAATCCAGCCATCTAAGCTCAATAATGGTCTCCTACTGCAACATATGGATTTTTTATATAATGTAAATTCTATACAGATTTGCAATAGAGCTTGAGATGCAGCTGTAGTGAGGTCCTGAAAAAGATGATGGTGTGCAGCTATTTCTGGTAGATGAGTCCTGGTGTAATCTTCAAACTTAATTGGTTTAGGTTTTGGTATGATATTGCTGAAACCTGAATACTCAGAGGAAACAGACTGGTCAGAGACAGACACACATAATGGCTTTTACCTCATTTTGAAAGCTTTTCTGCTTGGGGACAAGTGCTCACTTTTATCTTGGCTCAGTGGTATCAGCCAAGCATTATTTAAGCTGGAGGATACAGACATGGTGGATCTGGGAGATATTTTTTATATTAAGTCAGAATAAGTGAGGAAGTAAGTAGTGGTGGTATTCAGCAGATAATTATTTCTGAGTGCTGCATCTCTTAGGGTTGTCAAGGAAATTATTTTAGTATATTGCTTTATTTTCTTCAGTACCTTATGTATGAAATTATGAGATATAGAGAGGCTTATAGTATATAGCACTTGCATCACAGAGTGGAGAGAAAAAGCATTTGATTGGGAATCTGAAGTCCAGCTTGGATATTTTTAGTTCTATCTGGAAACAAGTGTCATTTGTGAAAGGATTTTTATGACCCAAAACAGGTGTCTGAGAAGTGTCTGCTCATTTAACTTGCAGACCCAACTGGATTTCTATGTTCTGATGAGTAAAAATTTTATTTCTGACCTACTTTTATTCTGTTCTTAGTGTGCAGGTAGAGAAGAGTCTGATTTTGAATCCTCGTCACTGTGGGAAAGGCAAAGGATGCAGTGAAATGTGTATATCAGAAAGTTTCCCAGGAATTGAAGCACATTCTTGCAGAGCTCTTCAGGTGAGCTCAAAATTAGTTGAAGACATTTAATATGTTTAAAAGTGTGAACTCTCACTGACCTGGTGTCTAACATGGTTCTGAAGAGCTCTCTCCTTTGAATCAAAGTAACACCTTCCCAATTACCACACGCTTCTGCCAAAATGTAATGATTGGAACCAGTACAAATTTCATCAGTTTATGAAAACACTCACCCAGGAAGGAAAGGCAAAATGAGATAACATGATGGTGTTATCTCATTTTGGAGATAGCATCTAGAATGTCCCCAGGGGTTCCTCTGTATGAGCCAGAGAGCCCTGCGTGTGCTGTAGCCAGGTGAGATGTGATGCAGGAGGGGGCAATCACTTCTAGGTCCCTGGGAGGCAAACACAAGGCAATGGGGGAAGGATGGCAGGGGTGCACATGGGATCTGAGGCACTGCTGGTCAAATGAAGATATGATTTCCCATGCTCCATAAATGAAGCATGAATCCATTTCAGCTGCAGCTGAGGTAAGAAAACCAACATAAACTGTGCATAATTGCCAATGTCAGTAGCTGTCCAGCTTCAGGGAAGAGCAGAAACTGGATTAGCAGAGCATTGTAATTTGAGCTCTGGATAACTAAATTGAATTTACCATATTTCAAAGGCAACAGCAGAAGAATGGTCAAAGAAGCTTTTTACCTTGGCCCTTTTAAATGGCAAAAATATGAACGATACTTTCCCCCTCCCATCACCACCAAGTAGGCTAAAAACTAAGAATCTTGCAAAGTCTTTTATCGTCTTATTAAGCATTCTGTTAGTCATTGTGGGGTTCCTTTAAAAACAAGACTTGGAATATGTCTGAATTTTTCAGTACTGAGGTTCAGCATTGAAAAAAAAAAGTAGGAATTTATATATGTGTATTCATCTGTAAACTATTTCATGAAAACTTGAATAGCTCAGAAGAAGAGCCAGAAATATGGGGGGTTTATTTATTCAACTGATGTTACAGCATTTATAATTTGATCTTATTCTTAGAGCCTGGTTTTGCTTCTATCAACTTCACAGTATTGATGGAGTATACAAGCCAAGGAGCATAACACAGTTACTGTCCTCCTCCTGCCCCTGTTCCTTTCTGTCTTCACTGACATTCTCAGCTAGACACCTACCCAGCAGTGTTGTCCACAAAGGCACTCTCTGAGAAGGTTTGGAGGTGGAATTGTGAACAGGGACAAGGTCTTTTAATCTATTTTTTCAGTATCTATTTCATGAAACTCTACTTCATATAAACAATGGATGGTAATATTAATATGAGTAAATGGTTAAGCTTAATGACTTCAACACCAGAAAGATTATTGGGATACCAATTGGGCCACAAATTCTTAAAGAGTCAAATGGAATGATTACTAAATGGACTCAAAATCACTGTAAGGGTTTTGGAGCTGCATGTTTGAAGTTCACAAACTACACTAACCTGTATATGGCTTCTGACAGGTAATTTCTGCTTGATAACATCCACCCACATAACATGTGAATAAGGTGTGTTGTTACCATCCTCTCATTCCCTTTCAATAAGATAAGCCTGGAATCTGGGACATTTGAAAGGCAAATGCCATGCCTTTTTTTTTTTTTTTTATTTAGGCATTTACTTTAGACAATGGCAATATCACATTTCCCACAGTTGTCAATAAATAACAGTGAGACTGCTTTGATTCAAAGCCTTGTGAAGTTTCTGAGAACATTGAATACATGAAGGGAATAAATAAGAATGCCTTACTTTAAAGAAAAGATATTTGTGTGGCTGCTGAAGATTTTTAATGTCTATAAATGTCAAGAAGAAAAAATGAGAATTTTTATCTTAATTTTGCATCTGTTTTGATAATTTTATTTACATTCTAAGTTTGTAATTTTATTTCATTTTTCTCTAAAAGAAGACAAGATAAACATGAAAATATTTCCTACTGATAAGGAATTGTTGACCGTGTCAAATATACTGTTGATTTATAGTGTGGTTATTGAGCTGAAAGGACTGAATGCAGTTTGAGCCATGAATTATGGGTGAGTGCAAGAGTACATCAACCTCCCTTGCCTATTTATTGGGACTCAGCTGTGTTTTGCAGGCAGTGCCCTTCTCTCTAGAGAGGCCCTTGGCTGCAGAGGGTGAGGTGGCAGAGCTCCTGCTGAGATGTGTGTTGGCTCTCTCCGTGTTGTTCCAAACTGGCTGGAGGCGCCCAGCCAGTAATCCCCAGCTGCACGTCTGACACCCAGTCCCTCGGCTCCATTTAATTGCTAATTGCAACAAATGCCTCCCAGAATTCGAGAGCAGGGGCATCTGTGTGAGTGCAGGGACAGGAAGGGATCGCGCCAGAGCTGATTTCATACCCCATTCTCCTGGGAGCTGCGCTGGGTGCTGTGCCACCTGGCACCAATGGATTTCAGCATGCCCTGCTGCAGCACAAACAGTGTTGGGCAAGCTTTATTCAGGAAAGAAAAGGGATTGGGCTCAAATTTTTCTGAAATATGATTCATATCCACAGTCCTTGTATACCCATAATTACCAGCACAGGTGGAAGGTTATGTCCTGCCCTGTAGTTTCTACCAAAATAAGGCCTAAGCTTTGAAATCACCTACTGAGGAATTTCTGTTGATACCAAGAGGGACTTGAATTAATGCAGTCATTGAACACTTATTGGTGATAGGAATTTCAGAAGATTTCAAATCCTTGTTAGTAAAAATATGTTATTAAAAATTGCCTATTCTATGCATTAGTTTTCCTGTTTTCTTTGTACCTTGTTCTCCTAATCTAGATGTCAAGTGGTCAGTGGGCCTTTTAAATTATTTGGGGGGGGTAACCAATGCACATTCAGACTTCAAAAAGTGTTAATTTCTCTCTTGATTAGTGTATAGAATGTTTTTAAGTATGGTAAACGGTAGATTCCTTTTGTTATTCCATACAACTCTGATTTTTTTCTTATCATTTTAATTCTAATATAGATATTTTATAAATCATTATGAGAGACTATAATGATTGTCAACTGTGGGTTTCAATTGAGTTTAAGCTGTCAAGAGCACCCACTCAACCCACTCAGAATATTAGTTTTGAGTTTTCATGGAAGGCAGATTTAACGCACATCAACACACATTGCCACAAATGCAGGACTTTGATGCAAGGAGGACTGAAGTTCTGCTCATGGCAAGTCTGCAGGATCTTTATTAAAATTGTATTACCGTTGTAAGTAACTTAAAATCTTCATAAACAATATTTAAATGAGACACAGTGTTACTTTTTATGGTATCAGCAGAGTTAAAAGAAACATACTTTGAGCCTGGACTCAAGAGAGAACTTGTGACAAAATGAAATATTGCCTGCTGAAACCTACTGTAAGCAAATACCACAAGCTGTGCCAAACAATTGTGTTAGTTTCACATTAAAAGTAATACCAAATGGAAAGAGAGGGCTTACAAATTCGTGTCACCACTGTTTTAAAGTAGTACACCCACGAATAAGGCTAGCAATCATCTGGCAAAAAAGGCCATTAAACCATAAACTGTTTATACAAATATACCAGACAGAAATGAGTTTAAAAGGCTTGTTTTTTTTAATAAGGAAGAAATGGATTTGAATATCAGAACTGCTTTCTAATAGTATTTAGGAATTTTAGAAAGACTGTTGTTATTTAAGAATTTAGTTTTCATTACAGTTTAAATACAGGTTGGCTCCTCTGATCCTGTATACATACAGACTAATTTTTTACTTTTCATTGTGAGAAGTTATTGTGTAATATCTGCTCTTTGCAACAAAGCTGCAAATAGGGGATTAGTATTCACTTCATGCCTGGTACATGGCAACACTTTTGAGTTTATAAATGGATTTTGGTGGACACCACTGAAGTGGTGAGATTATATCTACTTAAAACATCAGATGAGGGACTCGTGTCAAACCCAATAATTTGTGGTGTATTCCTGTCCAAAGATACCCAGATTTGTATGCTGCTGATTGGTGTGGGATCTCCTGCTCCTGCTTCAGGGACATGATGCAAATTCTCATCAGATACTCCAATGCTTTTGCAAACAGTCTGTATCTGTGGCCTGACCTTGACCTCCAGAGGAACTCCCTTCTCCACTGCAGCAGATGGAACTGGATGTGGCTGGAGAATACAGGGTTTCACAATGAGGGGGCATTTTATCTCTAGAGGTTGCCAGAACATGCTAACAATTTTGATTTCAGAGCTAAGTTCAACTTTTTTTTTTTTTTTTTAAATAATCCCTCATTTTTGCCAACTGGAATCTTCACAAACAGGTTTAGCAATACCTCAACAGAAATGCAGATACTTCTAGGTTTTATATCTATATTTTTCAAAAGTTTGTTTTGATCTAGGATAAAAACACTTAGGGATTTCAGAAGTTAGATTTTTTTATGCTTTGTAAGGTGGAAACATTCACTGATATGTCCTCTTTCAATGACAGGCAACTAATAACATCAGCAGAGATGATGTTACTTCTTTCTTCTTCAATTAGAATCTCATGTTCTGTAGACATAGGGAGAGCAATTACATCTCTTATTGGTTTTGTATAGTAATGTGTCACAAATGCTGTTCATACTGCTGTCTTTTTCACAGTTCTTAGATGATGGGATGCTTTTTCTAATTTTTCTTAATGATCACTGACTTGCTTTTATTGAAGACATTGTGGGTTTTCTCCATCCTCTTGTTGTAAGCCACTATTAAGTTCCAAATAGGGCTAGAAAAAAATATGAACAGTATGAAGTCATACTTGGAATTGTTCCCACTCAGAAAATGCTTTTAGATTAAGAGTGCAACCTCATTCAATATTTAAAATAATGGCAATACTAAATAAACCTGAATTCTGTCCTATGGAGTGAAGAAGTTAAATGGTACCTTACTCCTCAGAGTAATTAGGAAGTTTGCATGGAAGTTGGTTTAGTGTTTCAAATAACCGATTTTTTTTATCATCATCTGGCAGGTTCTGGATCTTGGCAAATATAATTGTCTTTGTCATAATTATAAATGCATTTGAAATGTTCTAAGTGGTAAAATGGCATCTTATTCTATTGCTTCTGTGGGAGCGTTGGAGCAGCATGAGAGAAGCCTTGATTCTCCGAGGCCATGCTGTGCATGTGCCTCCCCCAGGCTGTGTGGAGGCTCAGGCATGTGCTTATCTGGTGACTCTCAGATTTTTTGTTGCTGAATGTAACAAATCATCAGTCTATATGTGGTTTGGTTTTCCGCTCTGTTGAATATATCAAATAATAAATACGTTCTCTAGATGGTAACAGAAATTATTCTAGGAGTAAGAATTTCAACTACACCTGTATTGATTCTGGTCTATACATCTCTAACTTGCTCTTAGAAGTCTCCAGCAATGGTTTCCATAATATCTCCAGCTACATTACTGTTCCACTCTTAATTATCTTTACTTGGTACTGGAACTTTCTGTGCTGAAGTGTTAAAGTCATTACTCGTCCTGTCCTCCACAGCCAGGAAGAACAGAGTGTGCTGCTTTTAGCAACTTTTTATGCACATGAATATTGCCCCCTGCTTATCTCAGTTCCTCCTTATTCTGTTCAGCCCATGATTCCTTCATTTATTTTCATTTATTCTGCTTAAAACAATCATTGTATTATACTCAGATGATATAACTTGTTAGGATTATTATAAATTCTAACCATTCTTTAAAGCTCTGACAGCCCTATTCAACTTGGAGTTGTCGGCACATTAACAATGTGATCCTTATTTCATTATGCAGGCCACTAATGGAACTGTTTGCCAGACCCAGGACGCATCCCTGAGGACCCTACTGAAATACGTTGCCCTTTTTTTTACAATGAACCATTGATAATGGTACTCCTGGTATTATTTTGTAACTAGATGTTTCACATCTAGTAAAAGATAGTTCCACCTCTATCACGTGTTCCTAGTTTGCTTTGGGAATGCACTGTCAGTACAGTGTCACAAGTACTAAAATCAATATATATGACTTCAGCTGTTTCTCTCTTACCCACATGCCTGTGACCCTGTCACAAAGGAATTTATATTGGCTCGACATAATTTATTCTTAACTAACCCACACTGGCTCTTAGTCATCTCCTTCTCTGCCGGGTGCTTACAGATAGTTTGTAGAAAAATTGTCATTTTGGTTCAAACTGGAAGTGGGGAGGAATTGACATGAGACCATCACCATGGGTGGCTGTCAGCTAAATGTCAGTGGATAACACCAGAACAAAACCTTCCTCTTTGGACTCTTCACCCTATTTGCCCTCCAGACTGCAGCAAGGATCCTTGCTGCCTGGGAGTTGGTGACAGGCTGTGTCTGTGCCAGCCAGCCCTTGTGCCAGGGACTGCTCCTGGCACATTCTCTTGACTCCTTGGGATGCAGCTTCATTCTTCTTAACCTCTTGCATCCCTTTTCAAAACTGAAATCTATCACAGTTCTCACCAGTGGTAAGCACTTGATTGGCAAATGATCTTTGTAGTGAAAGGGAACTTGGCAGCATGATTTGTTCATATTCACTGAATGGTAGACTAACAGTTCAAGTTTTTCCCTTATGATTGAAGTCCTCCAAATCAGTTTTATTTTTCCCTTGTAGGAGAGTAATGATTTTGTCTTGAAGTTAAAATCTGTTATCTGATAGCCCTTTCAGAGTGAATTTTATTGAAGTGTTGGCTCAAGTGCTTATTTTCACTAAAATGTGACAGCTTAATAGCTGTGTTCATCTCACTACATTTTAAAATGATGTCTGGTGTTGTTTTTTTCCAGAAAGTGAACACGTCAAACATGAGAACAAATAACATGAACCTAAATGTATATTTGCATGCATTATGTATAATATACTAAATGTATTTATCTAGGAATAAACTTCATATCTGTGCTTTTGAAAAATAAGAAAATCATCAAAATAAATTTAATTACGTTATTTAATTATCCCATACCTGTAGCACAGAAAAAATGAGACAGACCCTGGATGTTGCTGGCACATTCCCTGAATGCTCCTACAAGCAAGTTGCAGCACTGCCAGGCAGGGCATGCTGGGGGAAGGATGACTACAGGACATGTTTGCATGTCCTGTAGACTCAGGCGTGATGGGTAGGAAAGGTGCCTTAGGAAGGTTGTAGTTGTTGTTGTTGTTGTCCCATTCCCACTAACAAGATGGCCTTGCTGTCTCCTTTCTTCCCTTTTGTCACTGAACCAATGATTTACACTCATTCCTCCAGTTAGGAGTTTGTTCTGCCAACTTGATGCAGACCAGGTCACCTAAATTCCTCCATTTGAAAACTCATATGCATTTAAAAATAAGCAAGGATAATTTCAAAAGCAAAACCAAAAATACTAAACCAAAAAAAAAATCAGGTGAACTTTGGAAAACAGTTTTCCATAAGTGATAGAGTAAATTATTATTCCAGAAAAAAAAATCATTATGCAGTTAGCATTAACAATATGGCAAAGAATTCTCTTGTTTCTTTTTATGGATATCACACAAAGGTGTTTCTGCTATTAAGGCTGGAGGGCACACATGACTTGCAAATGTGGAAGCTTCTGCAAATAATTAAAGCATAGGAGAAGGAGTTCACAAGCTATCTATGCTTGTCATAAATAGTTATATAGCCTGGATCTTTTGTCTGCTTGAATGTTTTTATTTATGTCATCTTTCTTGTTTTTATTCTTTAATTACTGCCACTATTTGTCAAATTGTGATGTTAGGGGATCATAGTAGCATTTATAAAAGTAGGGACACCATGTACTAGTGTACATGCATTTAAAAATATCAGAAACATTCTAATTTAAAAGGTGATATAGTACACTATTTTATCTAGATGCTTCCCATTCCAGGAGACTTCTGTTTCCTAATTCTGGGCTTCAGGCTAAGAAAATTGATAAATTTGTTTTTTGCAACTTGGACAAACTATTTGATGGATAAAGAGCTTGCTGGATGGCCACAGGTCTAAACTAAAAGAGATTAGGTGTAGATTGGACATAAGGAAGAAGTTCTTTACTGTGAGGGTGGTGAGGCACGGGAGCAGGCTGCACAATGAAGCTGTGGATGCCCCATCCCTGGATGAACATCTATCCAAATGATAATAGATTTTCCAAACCAAATGATTCTATCATTTTGTGATTCTATGAATTTTTTAAATAACCTTTAAACTGGGGCATAGGTGAGATATAAATTCATATTCAAAATTAGAGGATGTTAAATCTTTTTCAAATAACAGGCAAATCCATCCAAACAAAATTCCAGCCTGAAAAGATCTGGGTGTAATTTGTCTGCATTTGTATTATGCCATTTGAAAGGGATAGAGTGGATACCAAGAAGCTTCAATTAGCAAGGGAATGAATTAACGAGATGAGATAACAAAAAACATAATAACTGTAATGGACTTTGGTTTGCATTTTGGTGAACGAAAGTACCCTGGGATCTGTTTGCAGACTGTGTTCTCCAGCACCCTCTCCTGGCTGGCTCAAGGGTGGCCTTACAGCCTCGGTAAGTGCCAGGTCTGGGGAAGCAGAAGATGACGCTACGCCTACATTTTCAATGGAAAGTTAAAGTGGAAATGAAGTGGATGAGAGAAACAAAATTATTTTTATATTTCCTGTAGCTACCATGAGCCTATCTGCAGGATTGAAGAGGGGTTGTGTTTGTCATAAAGTGTTATTCATTTGGGAAATGAAACCACACGTTTGCATTCCCACACGCTCGGGGACAGACCCAGAGCAGCCACCTGTGACGTGAAGTGAAGGCACGGTGCTGGTGCTGCAGAAGGGTCTCTCCAGTGGGTACAAGCACGTCCACCTCCCCTGTGCCTTCCCAAACAGCGCATCCGTGGCTTCCAGTCACAGCACAACGTGTCCCAGGGAACACAGTACAGGGCTTTTAGCTGTAGCTCTGGAAGGAGGGGAGCACTAAAACAAAATCCGTGTACTGTCAAAATGGGTTTAATGCCTAACATGAATAATTTCTTCCAAGTATGCAAAACGGAGAGAGAAAGAACACTTTCTAACCAGGTCACCACTTACTTCAGTTGCAGATGTAGTCCTAAAATGCAGTAATTGCATAAGTCTTAAATTTCACTTGATGCATATGAATGTAAGATGCTATGAAATTAAAGGCAGGACTCTAAGTATCAGGCTGTTTTATGAAAATGTTGACCTTCTCTTTTGTAAGAATGTCTCAGACAAATGAAAGTTAAACATTTTTCATGCCTTAAAGGGATTTTGTTAAGGGTGTTGATACTTAGAGATGTATGCAATACATAAGAGTAAATTAATATTTTATAATACATACATATATAAAAATAAATACATGTAGAAAAGATTGCATCTAAAAGAAAATATCTTTCTAAATTACTATGAAGATGTGAGTGATTTTCAAGGCTTTTGATAGCCATTTTCTCAAAAAAGTCAGAATAAGCCAAATAAGGTGGTAGCTTTTGAGAGATTTGCTATCTTTGATCAGCAGGTATGTCATGAAGGTACACAAAAACAACTTCACATTGATAACAAACTCAGCCACGCTTCATACACAGCCAGAGCCAAAGGCCAGATCTCACACACTAACTCACAGCGGGGTAAGCACAGCGACATCCCAGTGACAATTCACGGGTTACAGGATTGGTGCCAGTTACCAGTCAGGGACATTAGAACCAAAGAATCATGGAATCGCCAAGGTAAAAGACATCCTAGATCACCAAGTCCAATCACCAGCCCAGCACTGCCACCGTTTTCACATTTTCACCAACCCTGCACTGCCACCATTTCACTTGAGCACATTAAACCATGTGATCAAGTGCCATAGCCACATGCTTTTTGAACGTTTTCAGGTCTGGTGACTCCACTGCTTCCCTAGGCAGCCTGTTGCAATGCTTGGCACCTTTTTAATGAAGAAAGTTTTCCTGATATTTGATCTAAACCTCCCCTGGTGCAACTTGAGGCCATTTCCTCTCATCCTGCCATTTCTTACTGGGGAGAAGAGACTGACATCCAACTCATTTTAACAAGTTTTTTCAGAATCATTAAATCAATCTTACACTCAGAGTAACAATAGTCATGCACCAATGTCTCCATCGACATGAATTTGACATAAAATCACACCCCTTGTGCTCTGTGAACAATAGGAGAGAAGAGTTTTTTCCCTAATACATCTATTTCAGCTGTTAGAGAAATTATTACTATCTGAATAAGAACAAAAATTGGTTGGAACTCATTTATCAATATATGAGTTTCATTTGCCAGCTATTTTTAGGATTTTAGAGAAACTACATTTTTGGCAATTGTGCAGGGGAAGAGAAAGTCCCTAAAAGATTTACTTGGTCCAGTGTTAGACAGACAAATGCAACTGTCCAACCTGTGAATCACAGAGGGCTCTCAAGGGACAAAGCCAGTAGCAGTGAACCTCTGCATAAAAACCTCGGCATCCAACATCTCTGCCTTCGTGGGCTTCATCTGGCCTCTTTGAACTGATGGCTTTTAGTGGATCAAAGCACTTTTCATTCTTTTAATAAATTCTGAAATATCCTATGAATAGTGCTAGAAATTTTGTAGAATGTAATAATGACTTTTACATGAAGAACAACATATAGATAATAGCAGTCATGTTGATAGTCTGGACTGCTGCAAAAATTCCTGCAATATTTAACGTCTATTTGCCAAAACATTCTATTTTGAGATAGAGAATTTACTTTCAAACCAAATGAAATTTAAGAAAAAATTGTATTAATATAATTGAATTAATATAAACATAACTATCAGATGGTATTTTGAGTTTTTTAAATATATGGATCAGATCTTTTGTACTTGCCTTCTAAATCCCACATCTGCATTCAAACCAAATGCACTAACACCTTCTAGAAATACTGCAGAAAACTAGGTCAGGAAAAAATGCAGTGCTAGACTCAATTTTACAGAATTTTATGGTATTACAGAAGTTTCCAGACCCAATTTTTATACTGATTCACTGAAGTGGCACTTTTTGAGTGACCCAGTCAGCATAGCACCACTGTAGTTGATATAATTTGAATTAACTCTTACTATTTAGGCTCAGAAACAATCTTATTACTAATATTTTCAATTCTATTTTTATTGAGATTTAATGACAAGTTATCTTCCAAATCTTAGTATTCTGCAGCTCTGTAGTAAAATATCAATTTATATTTATCATATCAGAATGCTAAATTCTTTTATTGTATAAATGGTTTTAAAGAATGTAAAACTAGTTTACCATTCTGCTGCTCTTCTTGTAGGCAACATGAGTCATACACCTTTGAAATGCACATAAAAGAATTTATTGAGGAAAGTACAAAATCAAGACTTTGCTGAATATGTACCAGGAGTGGTGCTCTGCTAACAATTAGATAGAGGTTATATATGAACATCATTTGCAATTGCTAATCAATTATTAGTAGTATTTATATAAAAATCCAAGTGAGATTGGAACCCAAAATGTTTTCAATTACTTTATTTAGAAAGAGAGAATCTGATAAGAGATGTAGTGTTTCATATCCATGTGTCTGATGAAATGTTTCTTCAACATCTAATGTAAGATACTGGTTGGCCATTCATACTGGTTGGCCTGTATGAATGAGGGAAGGGGCAGTGAAAGTATTGAAAATGAACTCATGAATATAAAAATATGATGTCTCCTGTTTCTTTGTTTATGCTTCAAATTTAGATTTATTCACACAGGTGTGTTACTGACACCACTATGGAGACCCTCTTGGGTAATTGTCTGTTTGGAGATGAAGAACATTTTCTTGGATGTGGTAGTACCTCCTTTACCTCAGCTGAGAATTTGAGTCACAGCCAAGAAAAGGACAACACCTGGGGGCTTTGACAATTCTCAGGTGGAGGTCTCCCAGCCTATTTGCAATAGCCATTCAATCAGTTGCAAATTAATTTATTAATTAATTATTTTAATAATTCTATTTTAATAATTATAATTAATTCGAGCCAGAAAAATACTAACCTGTCTGAACAACTCAGCATAATTTCCAGAATTATTTTCCAAGCTATTTATTGTCTTGAAGAAGATTAAAAATTAAGGGTCAAATTCTTTCCATGAGTACAGAACAGAACAAATTTGTCCCATTATATGACAACTTTTCACAGGGGCACTCAGGATCTCCTAATGGGTTTTAAGTGTAATTTGAGTCAATTTACATCCTCTGTGCTAATTTTTATTGATGCATTTTCCCAGAATTTTTTCTGAATACTCAAAATCTTCATACACACACATGAAAGTAAAGAATTTCTTTTGCCATTTTCTGAATCTATGGCATACACAAATGAGACATGATATTTATTAATTGCTCAGCTTTACATGTATTCAGCACATCTTAGAGAAAAGCAATTATAATTAATTTTTTCACAAAATTGATAACTGTAGTATGATAATTCTTTGAGTAATAGCAAGCTCTGAAGCAAATAACCAACATTTGTAATCTCAAAGCCCATTATCATCAGGTGAATTATCTCTTTAACCACCTTTGGTCCAAGAGGATCTATTATGTTGCTAGTGATCTTCTTTGTCATTAAACAAAGCAATTTAATTAAGTTCATAATAAATTCCACCTCTCTTCCTTTGCATAGTTCATGTGGAAAATGCAATTAATTTATTTTTGCAATATAGACCCTTTAATAAAGACAAATGTGTAATTTGTCTTTATAATATTTAAATAATATATATTATAAATAATATAAAGACAAATTGTCTCTCACAGTTGTTTTGCAGCCCTTTTAATTAGTTTTTATTACAGGCTAATGTATTTGTTATGGAGAGATCAAAAATTAGGGAATTTCTCAAAAACTCCATAAGTCTCAAACCTGACACTGCATTTACTTGTAAAAGCACAAAAAGACTGACTTCAATGAAGTCACCATGTTCTGTTCTAAGCATGTTTTCTAAAGTTGCTCCAGGTGCAATGAAAAGTTATAATTTCATAACCTGACTTGTTGTTCTATTCTATGGTGAACACAGGCTGAAAATCAGAGAATCTTCCTTCTGTCAAAACTGTGTGTGTATGCACAGCTGTACAAAATTACTGTCATGTTCCTTTTTCACAGGTGATGAAGCAAAAAATCCATATACTAAAACTGGTCCTTGAATGATCCTAATAAAAGAAAGGAGTCCTGCACAAATCTTCTGTAGTATAGCAAGAAAAATTTCATTAATTGAGCTATAGTGATGAGCTCTATGCTTATTTTTATTACAGATGCAAATTCAAAATTATTTGAATTACATCACCCTTCTGCCAGACTAGAAAAGTTCAACCTGTAATTCAGCTGATACATTTGAACACTTGTTTCAGTTGCCTTTTTTATGGAGTTTTTTTACATTTTCCTTGAATAAATTAGGATACTTTAGAATCTCTGAATTTTTCTCTAGAAAATCTTAACAGAAAGTTAAATTTAACTTTTCTGAAGAGTCAGGATAATTTATGCTTAAACGCATATGCATGCTATTTTATTTACATCATGTCTCTAGAGATTTGAAATCTAATATGTCTAAGACTATTTTGATACCTATAAAATTTGATAAATATAACCAGTGATTCAGTGTATCACAAATTATACTATTTATTATGAGCCTTTCCATGCAGAAGATGTTGTAAGGTGAACTAACACATCAGCCAGCTCCTGTACATCCGTAGCTTTCCAGCAATTGGCTTTGGAATTGGTTCCTTCTCTTGAATGAATGGAGAAGAGCCTTTCAATCTACAAAGAGTAAGCTTTCTTAAATTACTTCACACTTTTTAGGAGATAAGAGGGCACGTGGAAAATTACTGTGGAAAAAATGCTGTATGGTTTCTTATTCTGTGCACTCAAACCCCAAGCGTGGAATTGATGGTAGAGTTAAACAGTATCACAGCCTTCCCTGTGGACTGTTGACTGGGAAAGAGAAAATTACTGTGAATTATTAGGGGAATTTAAAGCAAATAAGCATGGCAGATCAGATGGAGCACCTTTCCCTTCTTAATCCCTAGCCTAGATATTGCTAGAAGCAATTTTTTTCTGAACTGATTCTGAGAATCACAAGTTTTATCAAGTAAACTGGAGATGGAATAAACTAATTTTATATAATTTCAATGTAAGTAAAAATAATCTACAGAGAACCTTTCCTTAGGTCTTCTGAACAGCAAAGTTTGTGTGTGGCTTTGCAACAAAACTGAAAACAATAAAGAATTGAAAGAATATCTTGTTTCACAGGTGTCAGCTATATTGATGTATCCATTCTTTATAGCATCCAGAACCAAAAACCTGACCATACAGAAACTCTATATGAACTCTATGTATGAGTCAGATAATTCCAGTAAATTTCAAATGAGACAGTGTGCATCTATATTGGAGTAAAAGCTGGCATTCAATGTCATGTACTTTTTTTATGCTGACTTCAGCAGGGCTATCTGAGTGCAGCAGAATGTGAGTGTGGCTCTGTGAAGCACATGGCTGTGGGCATCCTTGGCATAGGGAACTTAAAATAAAAATGGGAATTTCAGCTTTCATTTTCCTGTGAAGATAGCACAGAAAAGGAAGCCTGGCTATTCCTGTGTGCAAGTTTATGACAGCAAAAACTAGGGCACCTGTCTGTGGTGGCGCTGCCTACATTTTATTCAAGATCATAGGCTCTTCCCACAAAAATCCGTTGCTATTCATTTATGCCCTGTAGCACATTTACTACTTAACATCAAGGAATAAAGTAACAGTAATGAGCTTCAGTGTACACTCTCGACAGATCAAGTCAGAGAGAACAGCACATGCCTCATGCTGCTCTCCTGAAGGCACACTGAGCACCGTGCAGAGCTCAGAATCAGAAAATGATGTGCTCTGCTTGTGAGCCCACACCTCCAAAGGAAAATGTGCTGCCTTGGCAGGCAAAGTTGGGCCTCATGAGTTGAGCACAGTTAACGTTCTCACTTAGATATTTTGACCTCCTGAAATAATGTGAATTTAACACTTCAATGTAAAATATCAAGATTTCATAAAAAGAAAAGGATAAAAAAATTTACATCAAATAAAATAATTATATAGCCTAGACCAGACTAAACTTGTTCAGTTGAAGGGGATCTACAACAGTCATTTATCCAATTGCCTTACAACTTCAGAGCTGACCAAATGCTAAAGAATATTAAAGGCATTGCCCAAATGCTCTTGAACATTGACAGGTATCACAACCTCTCTAGGAAGCCTGTTTCAGTGTCTGAGTACCTCGTGGTAAAGAAATATTTGCTTTATACACTTCAAAACTTAGGAAAATTTACACCCTTTTTATGTCAGGTCTTTCCAATAAAGTTTTCACTTCCAGAAAAATTATAAGGCTAAATGATAGTAATCCTTAAAAAATAATATATATATANATCTGGGCTGTTTTTCACTCATCTCAAAATGCTGCCCATGTTGATAAAGACTACTAAAATCAGCTAGTATGAAATGATCTCTAAAGGCTAAAAAGTATCAAAAGTAATATTTTAAGGATTATTGTAACAGGGATTAAGATTTATGTGTTACTTTTTGAGATGAAACATGCTGATTTCTTGATTGCTGTATTATTTTGAGCTATGAACATGAAGAATTTCCAAAATTAGTTCCCTCCCACAAGCATTATTTTCTTAATCGTTTTAATGCTGCTGCCTGGAACAAGTCCTGTTGATTTGATTCAGGAAAGCAAGCAGAGCTTCAACCAGCAGTGTCAGTACAATAGGAACAATAAATCTCCTTCACAATTTAAACAAGAAAATACTTGCCTTTTGAGAAGAGATGAGACAGCACAGCAACAGCTGTGTTCTTCTTAGAGAACCCTGTCTTGGACACACTGATAAAAGAATTTTTCCTTTTTGATCTGGATCCAAAAAATAAAGCTGTTTAAATACACTTAACATGCGGCTGTTGCACCCTTTCCAAACAGAGAACAAAGAGACATGCACTAAGTCCTTATTTGCTGAACTGCACCTTTGTTCTAGGCAGAATACTAATGGAAAACCTGCTACTTACACTGCTTCTGCTACTTTGCAAAGCAATGATTTGATCTGACAAAGAGCTTCTAGCAAAAAATATCCTGTTAATAAAATCAGAACTGCTGCGCTGCACCCTTTCAGAGTGAATGTGGGCAGAAACCAGCAGCAGTTCGGGGCATGAATAAGTGAAGCTGAAGGATATAAAAGCCTTGGCCATGGCAGTGCATGGTTGTGTTTGTTGCCCTTCCAAGAAATTCTTGTGCAAGCATATTCAAGCAATGAAAATAAGATTTGATTGTTGACTAATTCTATCAATTTCTTAGTATGCTTCTATCAACTCCATTGAGGCTGTCTCAAAGACAGTGTGAATCAGACATGTCAGTCCTTTCCTGGAGTATTATACGGCTTTTGTGAAGAACACAGATTGTTTAAAATGAAAAAGATGTAAAAACAGCTGTAAGATGATGTGAATCAAGGAAAATACAATGTAAAATTAGGAACACTTTTTTTTCCATTTTTCTTTTATTCATTAAGTCCATGATAGTATTTGAATAATTTAATTCTTTGAGGCATAAATCAGTGAATTCTGGTTTGGACAGTACCATCTGTCCTATTACAAGTGTCACAGCTGGGATTGGGAAAAAAATATCCATACTTTTAATGAATTTACTCCCATTCTTTGAAGATTGTAAGTAGAAAGTTGATTACATTGACATTCAGGTTTTTCACTCATTAGTAACTATTCACAAACTCGTAAGTAAGGGGGGTAAAAAGGTATGAAAAGCAACAGTAAATCATAGGATAGCAGTGGAGTTAATTGCTATCCTACTCTCTAGAGATGCTCTTATCTATCCCAGTTCCTTGAGGATTTTCCGTGTCTACAGTATAGGTAGCCCTTTCTGTTTTGGGGGATTTTAATCTTGTTTTCATTGTCTCAGGAGTGCTTTCCTGCACTGCTTATGTGTGTGACTGCTTCATTGCCCTTTTTTATGTGAATCTCATCCATGTCCTTCTTTTCTGGCCACTTGCCAGCCAGAGAACAGCTTCTCATATCCCATTTATCTTCCTAATAAGTCTCTTCTTGAAACTCCTAGGGTCTCCATATAAATTACTCACAATCTCCCTGTGGAAGTAGCTGCTGTCTTAAGTGCTTTGTTGACTCAGGTGTTTGATCTCATCTTTCTCAGATCTCTTTGAAGTACTTTATTAATTCCAGAGGGAAAAGAATATCACCTGAAATCCAGGTTTCTTCTTCAGTTCAGCCTTCAGTTCAGATGTTGTCCAGTTTTCAAGAAGGAGCATGGAATGTCTTGAAGTGCGCTGTTAAAACCAGCTAATTGCTGACACTCGATCACAAGAACCCTTCCACAACGTAAATATGATTATTTAGTTTAAACCTACAGCAGCTTTTGAAAAAATCACTGGGAAAAATCGTGGCAGTAGGTGGCTGCACTTATGCTGGAGAAAGCTGGTTCATTCCAGTAGCACTGATATCAAACGGGCTCTGTTTTGGAAAGGGATTAGCACTGTTTTAATCTCTTTAATATTCATAGAATCATAGAATCATAGAATGGTTTGGCTTGGAAAGGACCTTGAAAGATCATCTAGTGGGTGAAAGGGGATCATCCACCCCATGTGAGGCAATATCATATCAAGATGTTTATATATGAATTAATGTTCTGCCAGAGGTTGTTTTTTGGTTTTTTTGGGGTTTTTTTTGGTTTGGTTTGGTTTGGTGTGTTTATTTTTTTTTTTTTAATTTTTTATTTAATGATCAGCGCGGTAGAGGCTGCCGGAAAGGTTTCCCTCATGCCGCGGTGCCTGCGGGGCCGGGCAGAGTGGCCGTGGCCGGGCTCCGTCTCCAGCACCGCGGACAGCGCCCGCCCGAGCGCGCCCGACCCGCGGCCGCCGCCGCGCCCTCCGCGCTGCCCGCGCCCCCTCCGCGCTCGGGAGCGCGCATGATGCATGCATGCCACGGCCATTAGTCTTAATGGGATGCAAACCAGACTCCAGTCTTACGGGAACCGCGCTTATGCAAGGAGCATGATTGATGATAATGGGAAATGGACTCACCCTTGGACATCCTGAGTAGGAGAGCTGAGTGATTTGCACCTCTCTGAATGTAATGTCGAGAGGGTTTTGAACAGCAGAAGACACATAACATAGCCAAGTGTATTATATATACACTGGGGTCCACTCAGTGTTACATTAGATAAATTTTGTCTGTGGCATAACCTGAGTATTTCACTTAGATGAGTCAGAGAATATGCTTCATAAAACTTATGCTCCAGGGTAGATGGTGTGAATTGCAGAAATGAAAAGGTATAAGCAAAATATTATTTACATCTTATGTTGTTTAAAGGGTTGAGTCTGTATAGAAAATAACACAATTCAACAGAGCCAAAAAAATTACAACCTGATCAGATAGTCTTTCTGAAGCTTCTTGGATGATTCCAGTGTTGCTCTGTGCTTAGCATCTGGGTAGAAGGACTGATGTTTTCTCAAAAAGCTCTGCCTGTATTGCACATGAACCTCTGGCTGTGGAGCACATCCATGAGAAAATCTCCTGATTTTCCTGCTTGCGAGATTTTGGCTTCTGATGAAAGATTAGAGCTCATTGCTGTCATATAGTGCATGCAGAGTAATTTGAGCCCTTTCATCTGAACTCAAGTATTATTCAGGGAAAACTTAAAACAAAAGGGCAATTCTTAAAATTCCATGCAGGCAAGATTGTTCAGTGGAAAGAAAAAGTGATTTTTTCAGTGTAAAAACCTGAATATATATAAGTCCTGGTTAAGAATAAATGGTCTTAATTATGCGTGTTTAAAGCAGTACTTGATATTATTGTTGAAGTTTTCACATGCACATTAAATTGGTTTTTTACACATAGGGTTGTAACTGCTTCTCCAATCTTGAAATATGAAATGGCTTTCAAAAAAGCAGACATACTTCTGAGCAAGTGCAGCCTGTCAAGTTCTGTGCATAAAAAGAAATCATCCTGTGACCTGCTTTTCTGTTCAATGTGTTAGCTAAAATGTTTTTGGCACAACAACAGGAGAGATGGCTCCTTGGCTCCTTGCCATATGTGTCTTTTTTCATACCTGAAGTCATCAGCTGCCTGACTCCCCTCCCTTTCTTCCTCACTGTAGCCCTAGAATACAAAATACTTGATAAATGTACATTTGCTAGTACATTAATTATAATGGTTTTCACACCCCAATGTTGAATTGAATGTATATATGAAGTTCTCAAAAATGGGTGGATAAGATATCCTGTCTGTAGGCTTTTGGGCAGATATGAGATAATTCACAGTAGTATTTTTAGAGGTGCATGTGTTTAGAGATTGTGGTTTTGTTCCCTTGAGCTTCACACAGTCCTAGGATGCACTGACACAGATATTCTTAAACACAGCAGCGATCTTTAACAAGCCGTGATCTAAAGCACAAACAGAACAACAATCAGTTTGCCCTGCAGTGTTTGTGAAGGACAGAGGAGGTACGAGGAGCAGTGCACACGCATCCCACCAAAGCTCCTGTTGCAGCTGAGGAGGATGCAGAGCAATCCTTGGAGCAGCCATGCCATCGCCATGGCAACAGAGCGCAGGGATGGCGACTCCGCATTGAGCAGGCACTGTTCCTATTGCTATGCAGCCTCTTGCCGCAGGAATTTTTCCGTGCTGTCTCCAAACAGAACCTTGCTTTTCCCTCAACCATCTGGAAATACAGAGGTTGCAGAGCAGTCCTGTACTGCTAGACAAGACTGAATAAACAAAGGTACATTTTATGTCAGAATGCTAAGCCACCACAAATGTAAAAGCCATAAATCCACTTTTTGAAGAGACTGTGGAATGAATTCTGCACTTATTGAATAAATTAGGTGACATTGCATGCTTTTAGATTCCTTCTGTTCCTTCCCCACTCAGGAAGCTCAGCTGTAAATTTTCCTGTTGCTCAGTGAAAGGAGGTGGGTTAAACAGTATGTTACCCACCACCACCTCGTGAATCACTTGGAAAAATCTGTTCTTTTTTCATCAAAGAGGAAAGCAGAAATGGGTTCAAATTAAACTACTGGAAAATATCAATGGGGGAAAGGTATTTTCTAAACAATATTTTAAAAGCCTCCAGTGATTAAGAACCCGGTTATTGGTGGGTGGCTCCTTGTCAGCAGGCTGAGCCTGCTCTACGCACACACCAGATTTCTCCGCTTTTCTCCAAGCCAAGCAGCACCCAGATAACAAGTAGTGTGAATGTATACTACGGTGCACCTCTCATCAATGTTTTATAGCATAGACTTACTGTCATGCTCACCACGACTTCTGGGGTGCAGACAATGTGAGCTCAGGGTTACCATGGACAGTTGAGCAGATATACCACAAAGACTTTCGTACATTTTGTTCCATGGTTAGTGCAGTAAATTTGTATGCAGGCAGCACATTTCACATAACACATGCCTGAGATTCAAGTTTACACACACCAAGGGCTGAACATGATGTAACACCCCATAGCTCGAACCATGACCTTTCTGTTTGCTTATGTTTCTGAATTTAACACTTATATTTAGAATGTAAGGAAGTGTGACTCATTCATCTCCACAGATTTTGTCCTTCTATTGGCACCTTTCTCATTTTTTTCCCCAGCAAATTAATCTCTTTTCTCTCTGGGTACTGTAAGGTTTTCATTATTTTACTATTTTCATTGCTTCTTTTTCTGGGATTTCCTACTATGTCTGTATAGAGAATGTTGGCATGGCCAATGGGCAGAAGGATTGGAATCCCTAAGGCAGGAAAATGTAATCTGATTTGCATAGTATTTTCCTGTAATGGTGAATCTTTCACTGAAGCATCAAAAAGAGGATTTATACATGGTCAAGGATTTAACCCATGGTTCCTAGATATGATGGTGATAAATATGCCAGAAATTCAACCCCAAAGACATTTTTATTAGTATGCACAGGAAATGAAGGATGTAGAACTGCCTGTACTTGTTTCTTCTAATGACTAGATTCTGAATCTTTTCCTGGCTTTAAATGAAATGTTTTAATTACATTTCTTTTCTAAACTGTGTGTATTTTTTTTTGCTGAACGTACCAAGTGGTGACACATGAAACAGCATGTCTTAAGAAGTGAGGAGAATAAAGAAAAGGTTTCTGAGATGCTGTTTTTGAAACTAACATCTACTGACAAGTTTGTTACACTACCCAGCAGTGCTGACCTTATTATGCCAGTCTCATCTTCAGGAAACCTCCATGCAGCAATGGGAAAAGAGGGTAGCCTATTTTTATAAAATACAAAGTGTTCACGGATCACAATGCTCACTGAAGCAAACGCATCTTATGATGACTTTAAAGGAATAATAATAATAATATTAATAATAATAAGGTAGTTTTTTCTTGTAAGAGAAAATCTGCTACTATTCAAAGCACTGTGCTGGATTATAACCAGCACAGATAGGCAGCAATTTTGCCTGAGAATTCAATGGATAAGGCATTTGAGAATAAATCTCTAAGCCAGATGTTATTTGCAGTGGTATGTTTGTTTATGTGCCAAGGTTTTGGGAGCAGGGGGGTTGTAGGGGTGGCTTCTGTGAGAAGATACCAGAAGCTTCCCCATGTCAGACAGAGCCAGTTCCAGACAGCTCCAAAACAGCCACTGGCCAGAGCTGAGTCCTTTAAGCTTTGTTGGTAGTGCCTCTGTGGTAATGTGCTTAAGAAAGGTTAAAAAGTGCTGCACAGCTGTTGTGAGAGACAAGTGAGAAAATGTGAGAAAAACAGTCCTGCAGACAGCAAGGTCAGTGA
>WBNQ01013789.1:0-12638 GCA_013401375.1 Spizella passerina
CAGAGACCACCCCTAAAAAATGTCATGGCTTATTTGACATAGCTTTCAGTCTCCTGTGATACTAGTCAGGGTCCTAAAAAGATTACTATAGCCCCTGATACTGCTGTAGAAAAAAGGCATTTAACTGCTCCCCATGTAACCTGAAAGAAAGCTTAAGCAAAGTCTAGACAACAGACCAAAGATTCATTTGTGGGCAGCTGCCACAGCTCTGCAATGCAGAAATATTATTTGCTGAAGGAAAATACAGATGAAATTTCAAGCTTTAATTTGCTGATAAAACATCAAGCTCTGTCAGAGCCAGCCATCAAACTTGCATTAAGTCTCAGCTATTTGCAGGTGTAGCCTTACCAAGTAAAGTCTGAAACAGGAAAAAAAAAAGGATGTGGTATACAAAAAAAATCTGATCTTCACCATTTCCCTCAGAGCAGACCAAAATACCATGCAAAAGCACAGTTCTGTCCTATTACTATTACATGTCTTAAACAAACACCATTCTCTATCATCATTACAACTCATTTTNACTCTCCATTTTGTTAATATATTTATTCTTAATATAACAAAAAGGTTTAAAACCAAACTAAAGGTCAAAGGAGCCTTCTGATTTATGTACTCCCATATCCAATAAAGATTTAGCTATCCATGACATTTTCGTAATGGTAACATGCTTCCTCTTTTAAGTACTTGAACTTATATTGATATATATCAACCACAATATTGATTTTTAGCCTAATCCTTAGCTGGTATTAGTACTCATACACCTATTTTACAAAAGTCATGCTTCTTTGAAAGAAGCAGCACTAGATGTTACCAGTAATCATACATACAATAAAACAAATGCACCCATAACTTCTTACAGATTATGACTTAAAGCCCCTTGGAATCAAGCCTGAACATGGCTTTTTAGCTCTCAGAAACTTTCCTCAATGTCCAGATGCTATGGAAGCATTCTACAGAGCTGCAGAAAGCCTGACAGTGTTTACTGCATGTGAAGTTACTGACATGTTCCAGAAAGACCTCTCATTCTGCTCTAGAAAACATTAATGAATTGTCTCCTGAGACACACTGGGAACACCACTCTCTCCACCCATCAGCTGAGCAGCATTTGCAGCCTTGACACAGTTCATGATTCTGCTCCTAGACCTTTGGAGCAGGGCAGAAAGCAGGATGATAAAAATGCAAGGACCTGTGTGATTGTTTTTTTTTACATCCTTTGGTAGTTCATCTGGCAGCATTGATTTAATTTAAAGGCAATGGAGCTGTAACAGGTGATCAGTTTTTCAGGACTCTGTGTAAAAATCACTACAAGACAGAAAATGTAGGTCAGATATTTAACAGTGGCACACAACACAGATCCGTGGCTTTAAATAAGTGCACCATTACATTAAGCTGGAGTGACTGAAACAATATTGATGCTGTCCCATTTGTGAGTATTGTCTGTCAGGGTAGCAATAATTGCTTACTTTCAAATCCAGTTACAATTACAAGGTCACATTTTCTGGTGTGGACACCTAACAATACAAGTTTTCTGCTAATTATCTGCCTTCAATTTTTCTCTTCCTATTAAAAATCCTTCTCAGTTTGGCATCTGAGATTTGAGGCTATCTCAGACTGCCAAATCACCATTATGGAATTTTATTCTTCTTTCAATTCACATAGACTGCCATCTGAAATACTCTCCAGCAATCACTTGCAGTGTCTGGGAAGCCATGAATTCTCTATTCTGAGTACAGAAAAAAAATCTAAGGTTGATCAGCAAAATAACATAAATTCTTTTTTAAAAGAAATAGTAGTAACACGTTTACTAATATACATGAAACTGCTAGTTGAGCCACAAAATTAGTCAAAGTCTGAAATATTACAGGGTCATACCAAATGTACAGAAAAGTGCATAACTATTAGGTTGGCTGTTTATTTGGTACCATTCAGTTTATTTACAGTAGTATACTCAATGAATAAGCAGCAGAAGCAAATATCCTGGGTGAGAAATTCAAGCTGGGTTTCCATTCTTTGCCAATTGCAAAGCCATTCCCTCTCTGCATATACAGTCCTTTGTCCTTCCACTTTGCCTTCCATGGATTTCTGTCACCTCTGAACCACTGACCCAACCTCCTACCCACAGAGACCACCCCTAAAAAATGTCATGGCTTATTTGACATAGCTTTCAGTCTCCTGTGATACTAGTCAGGGTCCTAAAAAGATTACTATAGCCCCTNAGCCATCAAACTTGCATTAAGTCTCAGCTATTTGCAGGTGTAGCCTTACCAAGTAAAGTCTGAAACAGGAAAAAAAAGGATGTGGTATACAAAAAAAATCTGATCTTCACCATTTCCCTCAGAGCAGACCAAAATACCATGCAAAAGCACAGTTCTGTCCTATTACTATTACATGTCTTAAACAAACACCATTCTCTATCATCATTACAACTCATTTTAGTTGAAAATCCTGGAAGTCTTGGGGACAGTAATCTCTGGGATGAAATTCTGATTTCCTCCTATCTCTAAATCATTGTAAAAATGCTCTTTGATTTCAAAATAACCAAAATTTCATCCTGTATACCCAATATATCAGTATCCTTATATGTCATGAAAGCCAGCACCAAAGAAGAGCTTTGCTGTTTGTTTCCTATTTGTGATGCCTTCAATTTTCATGCAAATTAAAGTTAGACTTGGCTACTGAGCACTTGTTCCCTTGCCAAAAACAAGCATGTTAATACTTGCTTTAGATAGAAGTTATGAGACTAAAGGGGATTTTTTCATATTTAAAGCAATAAATACACTAGGCAATAGTCTCCTAAATTCCAGAAAATTATTTTAAGGAGGAATTAGGTACATGTATCCCAGCTGTGCCCATAACTTCTCCACAGTAGTACTGCACTCAGCTAATCAGTGACAGTGCCTACATCACTGAAGCTCGGCCAGTTATTCTTCAGCAACACAAGGCTGTAAGCTCTTCCCCCTCTACCTCTGCATACTCAAATGAGTAACCAAACCATGTCCTAACCATGTCCCTGCCCTTCAGCCTGGCCCATCAATGTGCAGCTGAGCTCCTTCAGAGATAAGGAAGTGGGTACCATCTGCTGTCAATACTGTCCACACAATTCCCAGTCAAGACTTGTTTCAGGCCAAGCTTTCCTGAGTTAACAGAAGGTGACAAGCCTGCCAGTTTGCAAATTTTCCCTGCATGACTGATTCAGCCTGGCTGACCAGACACATGCTAATGAGAATGTGCCAGCTCACAACAAAAACATTTTTGAATAATTTAAAACTTCAGAGCTTGGTGTGCCAGATAATACAATTCATTGTTTAATGACGGTGCCAGCAGAATGTACAGGCATCTACTACAAACACAGACTGCAAAAGCATCATCAGATCTAACTTTATAAATAATGCAAAAGGAAAAAGAAGCAAAGCCAACTTAAAACTTTGCTTTCAACTGCATCAGCAAGGCTGATGACAAGAGCTATATACATTTCCCATATTCTTGATTTTGAGGCTTCACGTACTTGTGTGAATGCTTTGCTTTCTTTCAAAGATAAAGGGCAGTGCTGACAAAATTTATGCCCAGAAATTTTTCAAAGAAAATACTTATCCTTATTTTCCTTTTAGCTTGCCTGTGGAAGTGTATCACCAACACCATCCACTCAGCAAGACAAAAGTGAATCAAAGAGGTGCTTCAAAACAAAGAAATAAATATTTAGGACACTGTCTTTGGTGATAGGTCCCATCATGCCACATTCCGCCTTTAGTGCAAGTCCTTAAAGCTAGTTAATTTGGAAAATACTGCCATTACCTACCTTTCTACAAATGACTATTTTTGATAAATCCATTCTTAACTGCAAAAGCTGAAGTCTGTTGATCCCAAAATCTGTTGAAAATCCAATAATGATATCACATTTTTTTCAGTTTAAAATGAGTTTTTAACCTAAGAGCAAGTTTGGGATTGGATTTTTTTTTTATTTGGTTCTGTGTGTGTGCTTTGTGGTTTGTTTCTTTTTACTTTCAGATTTTAATATACCGAACTTATGCAATTTTTAATCAAAGAGACTTTGCCAGACTTGAATAAAACCAGTCTTATTCTTCACAACAGCTGGCACTAACAGAAGAATTGCTAAGTTAAAAAACAGATTAAACAGCAGCTCGGAAGAGCAGAAAACTGTATTTAGGTGCTTTGGAGCTGATGCTGGTAAAACACTTAACTGGGGATGTAGGTACACTCTTGGCATCTTTATACTATTGTTTTCAATAGCATCAGTCTGACACACATCCATTAACGAATGTAACTCAGGCATAGAAAGCCTTGCAATTTATTAGACATGGACAGATAATTGTTCACTTTTATAACTACTCCCATCTTTCCACATACCACAGAAGACTGGCACAGCATATAGAATAGGTAGTGTAATAAAAGTTCAGTTGGAACAGCAAAAATGGTCACTGAGTGACCATTCTATTAAAAGAAGAAAACAGACACACTCAAGTGTTTGGGATCTGTTTTGTTTCTTCCACTCCATGCTGTGCTTTGACAACTGGCTGTGTGTTCAAAGTTCCACAAATTATGAACTGGCCTTTGTTCTAGGAATCTATGTCTTAATTTCGATAACTGTTTGGACTTTTTCTTAAATATGCTGCAGCATGATTAACTTGTTCCACTATTAGAGATTTATTTCATTCACAAGAGAAAATTTCTTCTTCTACAAACTAGGAACATGTTCTGCCCCCTCCTACAAGCACATGCTTGTCACTCCCCATACCTTGTCAGCACTTTCTGTTCACTCGGGGTCAGCATTTGTCAGGCTGTGACCACCACAGGCAGCAGGCACCATCTGCACCCTCCCAGCTTCATGGGCTGGACAGCTATTTGGAAATTCCTCCAAAATGGCAAAAGTACATCTTGCACCACCTCACAGACTGCCCTCCACTGCCATGCCTGGCCCCAGCTGCACCTGACACCACAACTGTTTGGACAGCTCCAGCCAGCACTGCGGATTTCAAAGCCCTGTTCTGTTAAACCACACATGCTGGTCTCGTCCTGGTTATACTGTGGGCATCCAAAACTGCTGAGAGATAGCCACAATCCCCAGAAATTTTCTACATCTTCCTGGGACTTCAGAAGCTAAATTCTGTTTAAAACTTCCATGTACACTTTCATACTAGAATCCCTTTTAGGATCAGTCTCTGGTGCTCTATTATGTAAGAACTGACCTGCTATTTAGGTGTCCTATCTACTGAAAACCTAACAACCAACTTTAAAAAAATCCTAATAATTACATCTATTTCTCCTGCTTTTCTTCCATCTCCTTAGCAAAGGTGCAAGTATAGTAGGGTGAGGGTCACATTTCAGACAGAATGTTGGATTGCTGCTTTTGCTAGCATTTCAAGATTTCAGAATCTTATCTTGCATGTTGGATGCTAGCCTCTGCTCCACCAACCACCTTTGGGGAGCCTATCAGCAGTTCTGAGCTAATTACAGGGCCTGTCACCTCCCTTGCCCTTCCCATGCTTAAATGGAGTTGGTAACATTCTACATTAAAATAACTTCCTTTTTATGAAAGAAAGGCAGAAGTAGGCTTCACTTCATTTTCTGACTCATTTTATGTGTCTGGTTATTTCAGCATGAGAATTCTATTACAGAGATAAGGAAATGCATGCGCTGTTTAAAAGAAAAAAAAAAGCTGTCAAACTTTTTGACTAATTAGTGAGTGTTCATAAATTAAGAATTTTATGCTAATATCAAGCCAGATGATTTTTGTACTAAGGGAAAACAAAAGAAGAGAAGGTTGCTGATACAAAGATACTAAGAAAGACCAACAAAATCAGCATTCCCACATTCCTGTAAAACATTGGGCAATAAAGTTGTTGGCCCTGGTCCTGAGGTCTGAGTTCTTCCTTCCACACTAATCAGTAGGGCCAGGTTTTCCTGCCTCTCCATTTGTTTTCTTGGATCCCATTCCCACTTCAGAGGTCACCTGCCAAGTGACCTCATGTCTAACAGATATGGGAGGCTTTGTACAAAACCTCTATTTTCTCAGCTGCCAACCTTGCTGTGCCCTCACCATTACACCATCAGAGGAACCAGAGAGAAAGAGGGGTTTGACTCCAAAAAACTTTGCATCAACATCATGCTGAGTTTGCTGCCTGGATTTTGCTCCAGTGATGGTACCTTCCTTTAAAATGATGTGGGATACAGACTCCATAGAAGAGAGTTCTTCCACTTGTCTTTTTATGAACAGAAGACACTACAGAAGCTGCTAATGGAAAACAAGCTTTTTAAGAGTAAAGATGGCAAACTAAGCAAAGCCTTCTAAAAGGAACCTGCAATGATCTCTTCCAGACAGACCATAAGCAAACCACAGCAAACCTGGAAGGATTATGCATCTCTGCAGCAGCCAGGCTACCATTTTTTCCCAGTCCCTCCTTTTGTAAACACACCCCAGAAAGGGCAAGCAGTGCTTTTCTTGGCTTTCGGGGGTCCTGTAACCATGCAAACATATCTGTTCCACTAGTAAGACTTCAAGGAACACTGTAGGATGATAGTGAACTAAATATTAACTGGCTAATGCATTTTGTTAGTTTAAGAATGTGTTGGAGGTTTGCACACTTTCTGAAAGTCTTCTTACCTTTACTATTTTTCCTACAAAGAATGTCTGGTTTTATTTGGAAATTTTACAAACAGGTCCAGAACACTTGCTGAAATACCTCTCTGAAAGTCAGATAGTGCTTTCAGAATCTTATCAATAAGATAGCCTAGTTTTTTCTCTTCTTTTTTGGCACTGGAATAAAATGGATGTACTGGCATGTAGTCTGAGGACCACAACCCCACTCTAATGAGGTGTTACAGGGCCAAGCAGAAAATAATTCACCTTAGAGTCCCTTGGTGTCTAATGTACAAGAATAGTACTGGTATTTTCATAACTAAAAGCAGTCATGAGTACTTAAAGTACAGACTGAGTAAGTTTCAATGGCAAAACTTTGGGGAAAAACCAGATTTACTTGGAAAGCTCAACAGGATCTGGATGTAGCAACTTCACAGCCATACTTCACCATGTCAAATACATATTCCACATTCACGACAAGACTTCCCAAAGCAGATTTACCTGTAGGTATGATTTCTGGGTAAGCAGATCCCTTTCACCACAGCCTCCAACTAGGCACATGCTTACAGCATTATCTGCAAGTATGAGAGACACCTTTCTACACTGTCCAGCTCTTTTGCATCTGTTAAAGACATTGAGCTATATTAAGAGCAGCTGAAATGGAGCACAAAGTCAGTGCTCCCAATGAGCTTTTTTTTGTTTGCTTACCAGAATTAGATGTTACCCCTAAGCCACAAGCAAAAATGCAAGTTTTTACCCTCCTTTAATACTGAAATCTGTGTACTCTTGGGAGCAAGTACTTTAAGTGCTTCAAGTTGATTGCCTTACCTAGATAGCATCGAGGGGTGCAATAACCAGTTAGGCCTCTAAATTCCTGAACACACTCTGTTCCACCAGCCTGCCCAAAACACTAAAGGCAGAGTTAGGGTAGGTTAGAACAGCATGCTGTTGCAAACTTTAAACAGGCACAACTCAAGGGCAGAGAAACCTGCAACAAATTAGAGAGATGGGAAATCACCAACAGCTTGAAGTTTAACAAGGGCAGGTCCTGGACTCTGCAACTTGGGGCAAGGCAAGCCTGGATGTATAGATGTGTACAGACTGGGAACCTCAAATCCTGTGAGCAGTTTTGGGCACCACAGTCTAAAAAAGATACTAAACTGTGTCTGGCTGCAAGTGTCCAAAGAAGCGCTATGAGGATGCTGAAGGGCCTTGAGGGGAAGCTGTGTGAGGAGTGGCTGAGGTCACTGGGTCTGATCAGCCTGGAGCAGAGGAGACTGAGGGAACGCCTCATTGCACTTACAACTTCCTCGTGAGGGGAAGAGGAGTGGCAGGCATTGACCCCTTCTCTGTGGTGACCAGTGACAGGACTCAATGAAACAGCAGGAAGATAAGTCAGGGAAAGTTTAGGTCAGATATTAGGAAAAGGTTTTTGTCATCCAGAGGGTGGCTGGGCACCAGAACAGGCTCCGCAGGGAAGTGACCACAGTACCAAGCCCGCCCGATTCAAGTGTTTGGACAATGCTCTCAGGCACGGGGTGTGACTCTTAGGGTGCCCCATGCTGGACCAGGAGTTGGACTTGGTCCCGATGGGTCCCTTCCAACTCAGCATGTTCTATGATACTGCTGATGGCTTTCCCTCCTGTCTGTTACTCCTGCCTTGAAGCTACATGGAGGAGGGAGACTTCAATCTGTCTGCAAGCATGCAACAGGGCTCCCTTACAAATCCAGTGAGTCTAACTGCCCCTTCTGGGACAAAGTTTAGGTCTCACTGCAGCTGCAAAAACAGCCAAAGGGTGCCAGAATGCCAATTCACATGTCAGTGTGTGGCCAGAGCCCATAACCATTCTGTACCTGTGCCAAAAACAAGTCGTGAGTCACAGCACATATCATTTCTTTAACAGCCAGGTAAGCAGATTCATTACAGGAAACATTACTGAACTACAAGGGGGAAAAAATCTTCCTCCTTCAGAGTATTCATCTTGTGCTTAATATCTTGTGCTTTTACAAAATTTCTCATGTTAAAACAGTAATGTGCAGTCTGAAGAGGCAACATCCAATCTCTGAAAAGCACATGCAGAAGTACAAGAACTTCATAAAACCAAATAATACAAGGTGATGTTCACAAGTGGTACAATCCCCAGTAACAGCAGTGGGATTTACTATGGACTTGTGGTTAGCAGTGTGATTAAGCACCCATCCAAAGCTGCTGCATTAGTTGTCAAAGCAGGCAATTACTGCAGCTTGATAAGACAGCACAATATTAACCTTTAGTCACATTAAGAGAGGCTCCTTGTGGAGCAAAAGGCTGGCATACAAAATTCAAGGAAGTAGATAAATGTTTATGCAAGTCTAAGAAATAAGGCATACTTTATTACCATTACATTTTGAAATTGTATTTCTACAGCATATGTTATTCAAGCATTTTCTAAAACCTACGCTTCTGAAAAATAACTGATTTTTGCTGAACAAACTCAAAATTTATGCTTGATAGAAATTTTAAAATGTTATCTGAAGGGAAGCCTGACTTCTGTTTTTCCCCATACTTTAAATGCCTGGAAAAATATAGTGCCATTACAGAGGAAAACCACAAGGGGCCATTACTCAAGCTCTACTATGATATTTGCAGACCTTTTGAACCCATCTTCTCCACATGAATTTCCAGCTATTATAAACAGAGCTCTACCCAGTAGTCCTACTAAGCTTAATGATACAGAGAAATGCCACGCTTTGCCATCTGCAGAAAACACACCTCATACCACTTCCAGATCAAAGCCAGGGTGAGCATAGTGGCCAAATCCACACTTGGTGCAAACTGGTGCCATCTCACTTCAGCACTGGGGTTTTTCCAAGGAATGCCAGCTGAGTGGCCATTAAAATGTAGTGACATCTTTGCACTACAATCATCTTTAAGTGGTAACTGCAGCTAATGCAGCCATAGCAGGATAGAAAAGCAAACCTAGAAGGCATTGCAGGACTGCAGAGCTCAGGCCTCACAGGGCTTTTGTACAGCCTGCATTCAGTACGCTTTAGTAGAGCCTGTGGGGTGGGCAATGAAGAATGAGGATTTTACCCAGGCAGGGGTGGAGAAGGGGACAGTGTTGAGGACAGGTAGACTCCTCGTGATACAGAAGATCAGAATCAATGTCATTTGTGCCAGGAAGCAAGTAGGACCTGTGCCATTGTCCTACCATCTATCATTATAATCAGCCAGCCAAACCATTCTGGTTGCAACATACAGCTGAAGAACTGTGGTTCTGGGCCTTTTAGCTGCCTGCAGAGACAGCAGCCATCACACAGGAAAGCCAGCCTTAAACTACCCTGCTGCCTGCGCTGTGTACAAGTGAGGCAATGAAACCTGGAGAAGTGTTGAAGAGCTCAGTCTCCCTGCAGGTTGACAAACTTGCCAGACTGAGTAGAAGTCACGTTTCAGATTACTCTTCACATGACCACAGCACATTTAGACCAAAGTTCACTGCAATACCCAGTTATAGATATGACCTTGTAGGCTGGCAGGCTGAACACCATGGGAAACTCAGAAGAGAATCCCAGTTATCAGATTTAGGTGCTAAATTTCAACAGCAGAGGTTGTGAACCCCAATATCTCTTCATTCTCTCTGTTTCTGTCCCCCAAAGAGATTTCATTTATCACCCAAAAAGAAACAGAGAGAAGTGAGATGAACTTAAGCTGCAGTTCTGAAGAGACCAAGTACTCACAAGTTGACAAGCAGGCTCTGAAGTTCCTCCAGTGCCCAAACTTTTAAATCTGTTTTTCCTTTGTGATCAATGCAGAAAGACCACCCCAAGCAGCCAATCAACGAGGATGAGCTAGATAAAATACCTTACTCAAAGTTCCAGGAATTAGAGCAGTAGACAGAAACCAAGAGCTGGTTAAGTGAAAGCTCCTCATAGTGTAGTTTCACTGGCAACACCATTGCCCTATTCCCTGGAATATCAAATTCCTGTCTACTTGGATATTGGGAAATCCTATACACTCCAAAACAGGGAACTCTAAGTAGTGACTTGTGACCACCAGGTAAGGATATGGACTTCCATACCTCACCTCTGACTGCAGTCAGAGTTTCACTGAGGTCCTTGTGAGTAGATTGGAAATATCTGTGCTTTTATCTCACCTGCTGACTAAACCACTAAATTTTCATATTCATATTCACAGCGTATCAAATGACTCACAGAAAAGGCTGATGGACCAACATTTTTACCATACTTAAAAGTACTTCTTTGCTAAATAAGAGGCTACTCAAGAGAAAAGTGACATAGAAATCCTCCATTAAATGTTCTTTGTTCAAATAAAATTTGAAGGATGACTTCCTTCAAAGATATGTGCATCAGTATCTTAAAAGCCAGTAGGTCCTGTCTCTCTAGCAATTTTTCTTATTCCTCAGACATTAGCCTCTTTTTAAAACCTTGCCTTTCAAAAAGTCCCAGAGATGCCATGCTTTGCACAAGCAAGGTCCTAAAGAGCAGCCCTCTACACTGCACAGGCCACAGATTTGGTTCCATGGCAGGAATAGGAACACAATCTCTCAATCCCTTTCCACTGCAGCCTTTCTTAGAATACAAGTCTTAGAATACTAGCAACTAGTGTTTGAATTTTTAACATATCTTTTAAGACATGAGGTCACATATTTCAGGGGTTTATATTACATNTACATAATTCTGTGAAGAGTTGCAGGCAGGGAGAGTGAAAGGCCAGTGAGACACAGCTGCGAACCCAAACAAAACTATTAAGTCCAGTATTAGAGCCAGCAGCTTTGTCAGCATACCTCTAATGTAAACAAACCATAGGCTGCACAGCACACCCTCAGGAACAGAGTGAACAGCCTTCCTCCAACTACCAGACTTCCTCTGCAACACGAAGACAAGGCTGAGGATTCATACTTGAGACCGAACAAAAATTTACAGTTTTCCAGGCCCTATCATCTTGAACACATCACGACACACAGAAGCCAAGGCAAACAAATGGAATTCATGTTTTACTGGGCTCCACATGCTGCAATATTTCCAAGCCTACTAGCATCTACCAAGAAACATGCAGAATGCTCAGTTCTGAAAACAAATCCATTACCGGGACAAACTGCAGAACAAAATCAACTCAACAAGCTACTCCAGATGTTTTTCATTTAACTGTATTCTGGAGAGGAAGTGAATTTGGTGCAAAATATACTTGGATTCAGTTCATATTCTTTTTATTATTAAGCCTGGGGGGGGGTAGGGGGACTAGTGCCCATCTTTGTAGCCAGTTCATGTTCCTTCTTGGCGTACGCTCACTCCCACTCAAAGCAGATGGTACAGAAGAGTCACCCATTCAAAGCCAGTTGAGGGTGCTACTCTGACAGTGATGTCCTCATGGGCAGATAAATTAATGTGTTACAGTAGACAGAACACATGCTGTACACATATTGGATCAACAGGACATGAAGCTGGACTTGGAGACCCTGGCATGCATACACAACAGCAGAGGAAAACTGACAGCAGCACAGGCAGGCAGCTTTCCCTTTCCCCTTAACGAGGTTAAATCAGCAACATAAAGATGACTGTACATCTTGGCTGTCACCCAAAAGCTTACTCTGAAGGGAGAAATCTGATTTACCCAAAATTATGTGCTGTATAGATACCATATGTACAGTAAATACATACCTTCTGGAAGAATACACACCCACACTTATTTATTTATTAGCAACTGACTGAAGTGCCACCAACTCCAGCAAGTTAAGCTTCCTTCAGTGAGTTACAGGGGAAACCTTTATACAATTTACTGTCTCAGGGCATTCCACCTGCACAAATGGGGAAGTTGCTGCATGCACCTTGTGTCTGAGAAGCATGTGTATAAAACAAAACTGTTTAGACAGCTCTCCCATGCTCAGCACAGAAAAAGGTTAAGGACGAAAGAGGGCATGAAATTATTTTTTTTCTGTGCAGCACATTCCTCCCGCCAAACAATATATCTAAGCAGTCAAAATAATACTATAAACAGAGCAGATTATTAAAACTGTGAGGTTTTTATTTTTTGGTACTAAACTAAGCA
>WBNQ01013790.1:0-16108 GCA_013401375.1 Spizella passerina
CTGGGTCTCCCATCTGTGCTGCTGTCTCCCAGCCCACCCACACCAGATCAACCTGTCACTGTGATGAGTGTGGAAAAGGGAGCCAGGAGTGGGGCTAAGAAGTGTCTGTGTCAGCCCACCTGCCTGCCCAGCAGAGTCAAGCCAACACCTCCACCAGCCTGCTCTGACTGTGGCAGCAAAAGGAGGAGACATCAGAGGAGGACAGCAAGGCTGGGGGAATCAAACACAAAGGAGTTTAGGAGTTATTGGCACTTGGAAGTTTATTTCATAAAGATGTATTTCAGAGGGAGCATTTAACTTTGGTGCATGAGGAAAATATCTGGTCAGGGAACAAGACAGAGGCAGTCATTCTTTTTATTAGACATCTGAAAGGATCATGGATTTCTGATGAGCTTTGAGACCTGCAGAGCTTCTCCTGGGTTTGAGCTGTGAAGTCAAGCATGGAATGAAATCAGTTCCTGGGATGAGTTAATATTTAGCATTATTGAATGGTGAATGAGAGACAAAGCAAGGAGGAAGTCTGTGCAAGGCAGTCAGGCCCTGTGTCCTGCCAGGCACAAGAGTCATGGAGAGAGTCCCAGAAGGGGACAGGAACAATGACTGAGTCAAGGAAGCTGAAGAGCAGAGATCCCAGCCATATCCCTGCAAGGGGAGAAATAAAGGTATCCCCACTGCTCCTTCAATCTCTAGTTGCTGTTGAGGATGTAGTCAGTGATTCAAGTTATGCTGTTTGTGGAGAATCCTCATCCTTAAAAAAAAGAATCAAGTGAAGCTGAGATCCCAGCAGTACTTATAAGTTCCTCCTGAATGCTAAAGTCTTTGGGATGACAAATTCCCTGGACTGCATCTCTAAAGCACATAATGCAGCACAGACCTGCTTCTCCTCTGGGGTCTCTCTGACTGCAGCAGGAATGTGTAGTTCTGGTGTGGCCTCCTGGGACCTGGCATTTCTGTGGGCTCCTCTCCCACACAGCTGCTGTGTGGGAGAGCTGTTGTGGTTTAACTTTTTTCCACAGGCTCCTTGGGCAGGTTTGGCTTTGACTGAGGACACAGAATCATAGAATGTTAAGCAGTTTCTTCCTAATATCTAACATAAATTTTCCCTCTTTCAATTTTTATCCATTACTCCTTGTCCTATCACTACAGTTTCTGATGAGAAGTCCCTCTCTGGCTTCCCTGCAGGCCTTGTTCAGGTACTGGAAGGTTCCTGTGAGATCTCCATGCACCTCCTCTTCTCCAAGCTGAACAGCCCCAAATTTCTCAGCCTGTCTTTGTAGGGGAGCTGCTCCAGTCCTTTATCAGCTTTGAATTCCCATGACCCAGATGCAAGATCCTGCACTTTGCTTTGCTGAACTTGAGCAGGTTTACACTGACCCACCTCTCCAGCCAAGGCCCCCCATCACTTCCCATGCTGGTGGGGGGATTGGGGGATGGCCTCAAGGGTTAACAGCTCCTGCCAGCTGTGGCTCTCCAGCAGGGACACAGAGGGCTCAGGCACCCTGCCAGGAGGTAATGCTGCTTGAGCACTGCTGGCAAAGACTTCAAACCCCTCAGCTAATTTCGGATCTTCTGCTTGTGACACGGAAAGCTGCCTTCCCATCTAGGAAAGAGCTCTTCCCTGGGACTAAGAAGGGAAGGGACAATTTATTAATATGACATTGTCAAGAGTGGCAGATCTATCTTTCTGAAAGCCCTGTCTGAGGTGATTTCCTCCATGTGATACTTTTCCTACAAGGAGGCCCAAATATGCTACAGAAGATGCCGTCACAAAACGCTGGAGATACAATGCAGGACAACCACTCCCTCTTCTTCCAAGAGTGTGAGACAATAAAAAATGCTGAATGTTAAAAGCAGAGAGAAAAAATTGGGCAAAGCCATGTTTACTTTTCCACATTGGCAAAGTTACATATAATTTTTTTATCTACAATAAAATAGCTATAGCTATATCTATAATAAATACAACCTTTCCTTTAAGCCACTTAAAAGAGAGTTTTAGCTGGATCAGACTTGGACCCTACATGTCAGTGGCAGAGCATCCTGCCTGTCTGTGAGGCCCAGGTAAGAAAACAGAAGTGCTTGTCTCCAACTGGAGATGCCATTTTTTTAGCTCTCCCTGGTTTAGGAGTTGCTGGTTGCTCCTCAACCTAAGGAGAGCCACCCAAGCTCCCTTCAGTGCTCCCTTGAGGAGGCAAAGCCTCTTCCACTGCAGTAGGAGACTAAACAAGGAAACCAGTCTGGAGAGGCTGGATTCCCCACATCTGGCCTGGGAAGGATGATGGGAGTGGAGACCTTTAATCAGTGAGGGACTTCCCAGAGTATGGTGTTAACACATGCCAATAATGAGATCACAGAAGAGGCATCAGCATCAGATGACCTGATCAGTCTCTCTTTGTCCTGGACATGTGTCTAACCCAGAGCCTTGAAATGCACTGGATTTGTGTTGACAGCACCAGATACACATGGCCTGTGACAACATTGGCAAGGCTGAAACAGTGTCCCCTAGCCCTTGCCATGGTCTGTCTCCCACCTTCTCCAGTGACAGCCATTGGGTGATCAAAGCTGCTGGATTTAGGAAGTTTGGGGTGGGCATTGCTCCCTGTGTGTTGTCAGTTATGTGGTGAAGTTTTATTCCTAGCTGCCTGGTTCCCCAGGCAAACAGATATATGTGGTTGTAAGGATGTCACCATTATTGTCATGACTCTTCTCAGGAAGCCACAGGGTAATAATGTATTCATTCCCCTGCTTTGCTGTCCCTATTGGGTAAATATGTCCAGTGCCTTACAGACTGACCCTGCCTTAGGTCCTCTAAATGTGATATCAGTGTCAGAACTGGGATTTTCATATCTTAACCCACATCTGAAAGTTTCAGTCAAAACTGAGAACAGGATGGGGATGAGGACTCCTTTCTGACCTTCTGGTTTCGGAGATGGGGGAGTGCTTTGTGCAGGGACTGACAGAGAGGGCAGTGAGGATCCTACTGCACAGGAGCTGCTGGTGCCAGGACACCAGAGCAGGAAGAGTGAGTGCCACTGACTCTGAGAGCAATCCTGAAGCTTTGGAACCATGTTGTCTCCATTCAGTATCAGGTAAAATTTAGACTCAGGACATATTTGTTCCTCCATGATGGTTAAAAAAGCCTCAGATCTATATGAATAAACCTGCTTATTTTCAGTCCAGAGAAAATAAGGAATGCCATGTACTTCCATACTGTGCTGCAGGTTTCTCTCATCACTCTGGGGATGTGCAATTGAAGATTGTGTCTCTGCTGGGCTAAGGGACACCAAGAAATTCCCAGCATCACTGTTGATCATCTGAATAGAGAAGCAGAAAAGGAACACAATCTCCATGCCGAAAATAGCAAATCCAGGCACGAAAAATGCAGTGACATCCACAGTAACAAGACAAGCCTCTGGCACAGACAAAATCTCCTCAGTCTCCTTTTTTTGCCCTGGCACTGCCTGCTTGTTATAGCTGCAAAAGGCTGTAGGAGCCCTGGGATGTGCCCTCCAGACCCTCCTTGCTGGGGTCACACAGTAGCTGATGTTGCTGCCACAGCCCGGGGCCCACGTGGCTTCCCGGAGTCTCCATCTGAGTGCTCTGACCCTACAGCACAGATGTTCCCATGCTCCATGGGTATGTCAGGATTTCTGGACATCTGCTTGCCTGGTAAGATTGGCTGCCCCAGTCAGGCTGCCTGACATGTGTAAAATATGGACAAATGTGCTGCAATCTACAAATACCACCATGGCTGAGACAGAGAGCACGTCCCCAGGAACACGGAGAGCTGGCTGCCCTCCCCTTGCTGTGATGTTTTGGGCACATGTAGCAAGTGCTTTCTGTCATTAGCTCTCATAGACCTTCCTTTTAAATCCACCTCAGCTTGACAGGCTTGCTGCAGAGAGTGGGAGTGTTTCCTGTGGCTCACAAGTGCAGTTGGGATGTGAAGCTGCACGGGTTCGCACGCTGGCTCAAGTGTTGGCACCAAGGCTTCATGCACAGCTGTGGAGGAAAGGAGCAGAGAGGATGGGGAAAGGAACCAAGAATTGAAAAAGAGGTGCTTGTTTGTAAAAGAGGAGCATAGAGCCAGGAAAAAAAAAAAAGAAAAAAAGAAATGCAGAAAAATTAGTGAGGAAAGAGGAAAGAGCTGGGAATGAAAGAGGGAGTTATAGAAAATCAGGGGATGCGTTTATTGTGCTGCAGGTGCCTGCCTACACCAGACGAATGTTCAGCTGGTTCTCAGTCCTCTCAGAGAGAGAGAGCTGGCATCCCTCTAACTACAAACCATGTATGTGCAAATAAAACCCACAGCAGCTGAAACACCCTGAGATGAAACACAGGAGATTAAATTACAAGCTAATTGGGCTGAGATGCTTTCAGAGAAATGAAAGTTTTGGCAGGAGGCAATTTCTCCTGAGAAGATGGCCTTGTCAAACCCTCCTCTTCCCCTTCTCTATTAAGCAACTTCATTCCTGCTCTGCAGAAAAGGCTGTGCAATTTTTTTGTCTGTTGGAGGTCTTCATCCTGGGCAGGTTTCCAAAAGGACTATGGGATTTTCTTCTGCCCATGATTTAAACCAGTATTGCCTGCTGCATTCCAAATGGGAACTTCTTTAGGTCCCCAGTGCCAAAACACATTTCTAGTAACAGGGTCAGGGACCTCCTGCCCTTGTGGGCTCATTTAGTCTGGAAAAAGAGAGTGAAAGGAGAAATTCAGCAGCTGTTCACCACTCCTTGATAGACATGATAAATGATAAATGATGGAAACAAAACCTTCTCAGGAGCACAGGGCAGTGAGAGAGGGGAATGGGCAATCTGTAACTTGGGAAGGGCAGCAGGAAAAACATAATTTCATGGGAAATGTAGTGCAGCACTGAAACAGGTTGAAGAGAGGGAGCTCAGCCTCTGTCTTTATAGGTTTTCAAAATCTGGGTAGCAAAGCCACATCAGACATAATCTAGAGCTGAGCTTCTGTCTTTGAGCAGAAGGTTGGGCAAGAGGCCTCCAGAGCTCCCTTTCAACCACTGTGTCCACAAGTTCTAGGGTTATTTCCACTCAGGTTCAGCATTTAATTATTTTAGCTTCTGAAACTCTCTTGCTATGATTATTTTCCTCTTAAAAAGACATCCTTAGATTGTAGCAGGTGATTGAATCTGATCCATCTTTGGTATGTCACTAGAAAACCCTTTTAGTTGTTAAAACTATGCAATTTCTGTATTCTGAAGCCAGCTAGGAGCACAAATTGGATTTGAAGTTGAGCATTATGCAGTTGGGCTTTGGGGTAGAGTATTTTATTTTAATTTAAGGGTGGTTTTCCTTTTGTTAATAAAACATTCAGCCTTTAATGCCACATATTCAAACAACCATTGGAGAACCCATGGATTGGTGGTTCCAATTCTGCAAGTTCATTAGGAAATCCATAACATTTATCAGGTGCTGAAACCTAACACATGATGTGTTAAATCTGTGATTTGAAATGAGCTTGATATCTAATCCCTGAGACACCAAAGCATCAAGGTTAGATAAGGTTTCTCTGTGCTACACTTAAGAAAGCCAAATGAAAACAGTTGAGGTGAGTGAGATTAACAAAAATTATTTCCTATGAGAGCAATTTACTTCTGACTCATACAATCTTCCCCTTTTGTTAGTCCCAAAATTAAATAGAAGGAAAGCTGTGCTTTTATGGAAAAGAAAGCAGCACATTTTTTCTTTGGATGCTCTGAAGCTGAGCTGAGCAAAATCTGATTTACTCAAATTTAACCCTAAGTCATATGGTTCCTGCAGGAATCTCACAGCAGTATTCTATTTTTTCAGGTGCAGAAGAGTTTGGCTTTTTTTTAGTTTTATTTAATGTGATTATTCACTCTGCTGACATTTAAGGAAATGATGGCTGGTTTCCCCATTGTGTACAAAACCTTTCCCCTTCCAGGAAATGTTACCTACTTTTTTCCTAATCCTTCACTGGCCAGGGTAAGTAGAGCATTATAGGTTTCATACCTTGTTGTTTAATTCTTTCTTGGCTTCAAGAAGCTGTGGTATGCAAGTGAATGTCCAGTCTTTCAAATCTTCTCCTTCAGAGCAACACTTTTGATTCTGTTAGGAAAGTTAAAACAGAACATAATCAGAACAATTTGTTTTTATAACTGTCAGAAAACTTCCTGTAAAAAAAATCCTACCAAAAATGCAGGTATTTTGCAAAATCGATGACCTGCTATACCCCTGGTCAGCAGCAGTGTTTCAGAAAGGCAAGGCAGCTGTAACATGAATATAGCCAAGTGCCAACATTTAATAAAAAGCAGTCAAACTCTGACAAAAGGCGAAGGAACAAGGAGGTCATGTTGTAGAGGGCACTTCCCTGTGCTCTGGTGATAATAGATTTGCTCTTCTTCAGGGAATCAACCTGGAATGAGCAGTGACTTCACTGATTTGAACATCTTGCCTCCTTCCCAACAGGAGGGCATTACATTGCATTTATGTTATTATTGCTATTACATTGCAATTATATAATAGTATATTATACTATGTTGTCTCTTGTTGTCAGGGGTTTTGTTGTGGCAACTTTAAATGGTGTTTACACAACATCAGTGTTTCTTTGAGTCCTGAACAAGAGCTTTGGGATAAAAATCATTGTCCTCAGCAAGCCCTTGGCTGTCTCCCAAGAAACAGGTTTATGGTGTTTGCTTTCTAAGCAGACAAAATGGTTAACAAAAATATGTCCAAAGACTGCCTGGGTTTCCTGATCACTGCCTGAAGGGTTAAAGCTTTCTTAATGCAGCTGCCTCAGGAGAGGTAGCCGTCTTTGTAGGACTGTCACATATCCCTGCTGAAAGTGTTCCTTTGTGAACTTTTATCTGCTTGTTTACGAGCTGGGAACTGATTTCTTGATGACAGTATTTCTTCCGAGTCTTCAGTATATACAGCAGATCCCTCCAGAGTCTTTTGATGCCTCTAAGGATTACAGGTAGTGACTGAAAAATGTTATTGTATTTCTCCTTTTTTGAAAAGTTTTTACTTCTGGGAATTGTGGGATGCCTCAGAAAAGCCAGAGATTTCAGTATGTGGTCTGCAACTCCTGCTATATTTATTGTAAGGTGACAGAGATACAGAAAGCAAAATTGTATATTTATTTGTAGTCAAAGTACTTTTTGTATTATTATTATATAAATATATACATATATTACAGGTAGGAGTAGATATAAAAAAGAAATCAAGTAAAAAACCAAGGAAGCAAATGGTGAAATTTCCATTGTCTGCCCCAAGGACCCAGCAAGCTGCTGTCTAGATGCGCTTACAATTTTGATATTTTTTTTAAAAAATGAATACTTCTGTAGCATGTATGACTGAGCTCCCAGGAGCATGGATGCAGGAAGCAAGTGCAGAAGAATCACAGCTGCAGGGGAAAAAGGAAATGGTCATGGTTCTCACAAGCACAGAGAGACCTACCAAGAGTCTCTTACTGCCTATATTCTCTTCTGTCTGCCAGTTTCATGGTGATAATATCAAGTGAAAACAGAAATCCAGCTGTGATGGTGTTAATCCAGACAAAATGTTAGGTAAAAAGGGGAGCAAAAGCCAGAGACATCATTCAGTTATATCCTGAGAGTTAGTGAATGCACCCAGCTTGCTTTGAAGTGGTGGTGCTGTAGATTTGAGAGTTTTCAGCTTTTTTTTAGTGGACATCTTGCCAGGTGAAGCTTCCAAAGGCCCAGACAGAGGCAGTACAAACATGCAGGAAAGCCTGTTCAGGGCTGGCTGAGGATTGGACACTGATATGACCAGGATTAGTTCATGTGGGGCTAGGGACATTTCACCAGGGGCCTGCTTCAGAGGAAGCAGAGGAATGACAACAGTAAACAGGATGTTATCAGTCTAAGGGTGACAGTAAAGGACACACTGCACTGGTCAAATAGGGTACAGGAGGGGCTTGCTAAGATTATGCAAAATGGCAAGTCACTGCAAATAGAAGCTTCTGAACAGAGAAAAGGGCCTGGTTTCTGCCAACCCCACCAGTCACCCGCTGAGGCTGCACAATGGGAAGGGCCCTGCAGGCCTGGGAGCTGCTGCTCCTCTGCAGCAGGGTTTGGAGGGAAGGCAAGGAGCCAGGGAGTGCCAAGTGTTGCCAAGACTGTATTGCAAGAAAATGGAGTAGAGTAAGGGACCTCTGGAGGCTGTATTGCAAGAAAATGGAGTAGAGTAAGGGACCTCTGGAGGCTGTATTGCAAGAAAATGGAGTAGAGTAAGGGACCTCTGGAGGCTGTATTGCAAGAAAATGGGGTAGAGTAAGGGACCTCTGGAGGCCTCTTGCCCAACCTCAAGCTGCAAGTTTTGTACTCTGGCTCTGCAGAAATGCCCACTTCCAGCTGTCTGTCCAGCACTGCCCAGATCTCCCACAGTGCCCATTTGGTGCCTGCCTACAAAGCTGTTCCATGGTGCACACAACCACTTACCTGTGGCCATCTTAAATGGTACTGGGCCACATTCAAGCAGCCAAATTGTGACTTTTGACTGGATACACACTTGGCATGACAGGATACATACAAGTCTGTTTCCAAGATTGGGGATCTGGAACAGTGAATTCAGAGTTTAACATGAACACTTAGAGACCAAAATAAACCCATGATTTAAAATAAACTCTTGAGTGGCTTTTCCCTCCCAAAATGCGGTGAAGGAGCAAACAGCCAGACTGCCTCCAAGAAAAGCAAGTTCATATAAAAGCAGGTTCACATCCCTCCTGCAACTGGAATCCATTTGGCCAAGAAAACAAAAATGATGATAGATGTGCCAAGCAGCAAAATGCCTGTGAGCCATTATCTTCCTTCTCTCATGTTCTTGTTTTACAACTTGAATCCCTTGGAGGGGTTAACAAAGCTGCAGAGCAGGGAGGACTCAAAGGGCTCTCAAAAGGCTTTTGATAAAGTCCTGCACAAGAGCCTATTGAGAAACTTGGCCAGGGGTGAAAGGTAAAGTCTTGTCATGGATTAAAAACTGGAGAAGAGATAAGGAGCAAATAGTAGGAACAAATGGGCAATTCTTAGCATGGAAAGAGATTAATCATGGATAGCTGCAAGGACAGTATTGCAGACTGGTGCTGTGTTTGCTTACCACTGCCCAGCCAGGAGCTAAAATGTTGGCTCAAAATGTTCAGGGTAGCCAAGACTGGGAGATTTAATACAAACCCATGGGAAAATTAACTTAAGAGTCCAGTTCTGCCAGGAATTATTATCACCCAGCTTGTCTTAAGAGGTATGAGGAGAGTAAAAAGGCAGATTGGTCTGAGAGGCAAAGAGGTGGCAGAGACAGAAAAATACAGGCTAATGCTGAGAAGGCAGAACAAACACTTACTAAGCCATTGTCATGGGCAGCAAAATTAGTGCACCAGAATTAAAATGCTGAAAAAGTGAAAACAGGAAAGGGGTAGTGACACAGAGAGTGTGACACAGCATTGCATTTGGATTAACTACACTGCCACCCACAAGATCTGATGCTCACCAGTGGATGGGAGCAAGGCAATACTGAGACCTTTGAGTGAATATGAACAGCCTACACAGCTGTGCATAAGTTACAAGAGCTCTCCATCCTCCTGATCCCTGCTTAAATGAATAGCCACTGTCTGGACTCAGAAGAGGTACTTGCAGTTTTCCTCTGGAAATCTCTCTTATTGGAGAAAAGTTTTGCACGTGTTGTTGCTTTTTCTTTTATTGGGTAAAAATGGCAATAAATTCAATTCAGGTTCCTGAACAGGATTTTAAAAATATATGGCATAAATTAGCAGCTAAAATTTCATGGTTGCCCTCATATCATACCTAATAAACATTATTGTCTCCATTCCACATAGAATATCACTGCAGTACAGAGGCACTACTACAGTCAGGATTTACCTTGAAGGTGAGTTACTTTACTTAACTTAAACATGTTTATTTGGTGTGGAATGATATATACACAGCAAGGGAGGTCTAGGTGAAAACTTGAGTTTAACTTTCTATTTTAAAAGGTCAGAGCCTTTTGTTGAGTCCTTCCTCTCATGTTTATTGCCAGAGACAGAAATAGTTCCCAAAACTCCTGACTCCCAATGTTACACTCAAGTACAAGAGTCCATAAGTGTCCTGGAAGATGTCAAGTGGAGTTTGCTCTTGAAATGTTTTGGCCAGGCAAGAAAACATCATCTCAAGAACCACCCTTGGAAGGATGGAAAAAGGATGCGAAAATTCATATGCCCTGGTCAAATCCATCAGATATAAAGGGAAGCTAAATAATCAAAAGCTGTTTGCTGCAGTGAAAGGTGAAGGGAATTTAACCTACATTCCATGTACATAGGATCTTTTTAGGATTCAGAGTTACACAATGCTGTCTCAGGAGTACATGGCATTTCTTCTGCCCTTCATTCAATTTTGTTTCTCCTCACTTCTGATTCTTTTGAAATAGAATACAGAAAGGGAATAGAAAAAAATGGACACAACAATTTAAAAGCAGATTGTGTCTTTTCTAAAGAGGGCTAATCTGTGGCTGCCATAAAATTGTTTGGAAATATCATGGATTCCCTTGATGACAGCATTGCAAGTTAATTAGGTGCAGAAAGTCAGATAATTAGGTGAGTGCAAAGAGGCAAAAGTTGAGAACTTCCCTGCTATTAGAAATCTCAGACAAATTGCTTGCCCATAGGATCAGATGGGTTTCCTCATGTATTAAGGTGTTCCAGCAATTTGTTTTACACAAGCTGCAGAAATCTGATAAATGGCAATGTCACTTATTCAGGTAGCATCAATATGGTGTTCTGAAGATTGACCAAGTATTGTCAGAGGAACTGGATTTGCTTTCTGACACATACACCAGGAACCTTCCTGTCATTTCTGTGTCCTAAGGGAATGATGGAAATGGCCTCTGCAAAGAGCTGAGATTTGCTTTGAAGTGGAGAGATGAACTACTTAGGTTGGGTACAGCCAACCACCAGAGGTTCCACTTTGTCATAAACATCAGCCCGAGGACTTTTCCTTAAATATGATCTCTGTCTGCTCTCTCTGAGATCAAATGGAAAACTATTGAATTAGCAGAGAATGAGGTTAAAACAGAACCTAAGGCTGATGATCACATCCTCTTCCTCCCCTGCCTTCACCTATTCTTCATTATATTCATATAATAGAGCTGAAAGTTACAGCCTGGGGTCCATGTAGGCATCCCAATGAGCAGGACTGACATCCATAAAACAGGCTGGTGAACTGGATCATCCAGAGATGGAGCCAGAAAAGTTCAAACATGAGCTGAATATGAATGGCCACCACTACACACCATCTCTCTTGTTCCTACCAGAAGTTACTCAAGTGGCAGATTTAGTAACTCACTAACTAATGAGCTCAGGATGATCAGCTAAAATCTGAGCTCACCCCACCTAGCTCCAGGCACTGAACTGTGGTTCCAAGTTTGGAGTCTCACTGCTTGTCTCTGTTTATAGTCAAATAAGAGGTAGACACTGCCTCACAGTGACTGAATAACCAAAAGGAAATATACCAGAAGGGTTCATCCCCTCATCCAAAGCCAGGACAAAAGCAACTTAATGCATTCCTGACAGCTAGCTGTCACACCTACACCTAAAACCCTTTCGTGATGGAGATTTCATCCTCAGATCTAATTTTTTTTAGAAAACAAAGCCTTTTTCAAACATCCAGTTTGTCTCTTTGAGTTCAAGCTAAGATTTCTTGCCCAACAGCTAGAAACAGAATCTTCAAGCCATGTCATTTGCTCAGCATGGGACCAGTCAGGTTGGGTTCACTGGACACAAACAGCTGATTTTTAAAATAATATGATGTTTGTGTATGGAAATCAGAATTTTTCATTTTGGATTGTTTTAGGCAGCAGCAAGAGCGGGGCTTCCATAAGGGGCAGTGAGCAACCACTCACCAGGACAAGATTGGTGAGAAAGAGAGACAGACAGAGGGGGAGGTCCTGTTAGCAGCTCAGAGACCATCAGACATGTCAAGGTAATGAGCTAGGTCTGAGGTCCTCCCAGGAATAATTGCTGTTGTAGTTAAAAATTTGTATGCTTAGGAAAAGCACTTATATATTTCAAACCCTAGAAGTCATATTTTGCTTCCAAACTATAATCAATTCATTCTAGAATGTCAGTTATGTCTTTTGCATATTTCTGTATTTAACAAATAGGTACAGATTTTTGAAAATGCTGGTTTTGTTCAGTGTTTGCAACTCAGCCTATTATGAGTCTCTGACAGAGAGCACCTTATCATTCCTTAGCCAACAAAACCATGAATTTTAATATGCAAACAGAGAAAGAAATACTGAATATCTGAATGTCTTCCTTATTCATTACATGTATTTGTTCTCCTTATGCTCTGTGTACATTTCAAGGCCAGCTAAACTACATCCATGCTTTTTGCCATGCATGCAAGGAGGATGAGATGCAGCAGGTACAAGTTGATATGAGAGAGGTTCAGACCAGGAAAAAGGAGAAATTCTTTCATCATGAGGACAGCAGAGGAACAGGTTGACCTCACAGCTGGCCCTGCTTTGAGCAGAAGGTTGGACTAGAGACCTCCTGGAATTCCTTTCAGACTGAATTATCNAGGTAAAAAAACTATTTTAGGGAAAACCAGCCTCTCCTCACAGGTTATCTGAAGCACCAAACTCAAGTGATTGCAGAGGGAAATTCAGTATTAGGTGCATTGGATTTGAGCTCCCAGGCTGTGTCTACAACCTCACTGAGGCAGTGCCCACATCAGGCTGTGACTGACAGCTGCCATTCCAGGCAGGAGGATAATGTGAGAAGCAGTGAAGGACACAAACACAGGGTTGGTGACTTATCAGGGTGCTGCACAGACTCACTTTGGTGCAGGAAACATCCAGGGAAATGGTTCCTACAAGAATGATGCAGAAACCACTCTGAATCTCTCTACCAACACCACAAGTAGTGTTTGTAGAAATCTGCTGCTGCAGAAACAGGGACAAAATGAGCCNCTATTCTTCATTATATTCATATAATAGAGCTGAAAGTTACAGCCTGGGGTCCATGTAGGCATCCCAATGAGCAGGACTGACATCCATAAAACAGGCTGGTGAACTGGATCATCCAGAGATGGAGCCAGAAAAGTTCAAACATGAGCTGAATATGAATGGCCACCACTACACACCATCTCTCTTGTTCCTACCAGAAGTTACTCAAGTGGCAGATTTAGTAACTCACTAACTAATGAGCTCAGGATGATCAGCTAAAATCTGAGCTCACCCCACCTAGCTCCAGGCACTGAACTGTGGTTCCAAGTTTGGAGTCTCACTGCTTGTCTCTGTTTATAGTCAAATAAGAGGTAGACACTGCCTCACAGTGACTGAATAACCAAAAGGAAATATACCAGAAGGGTTCATCCCCTCATCCAAAGCCAGGACAAAAGCAACTTAATGCATTCCTGACAGCTAGCTGTCAAACCTACACCTAAAACCCTTTCGTGATGGAGATTTCATCCTCAGATCTAATTTTTTTTAGAAAACAAAGCCTTTTTCAAACATCCAGTTTGTCTCTTTGAGTTCAAGCTAAGATTTCTTGCCCAACAGCTAGAAACAGAATCTTCAAGCCATGTCATTTGCTCAGCATGGGACCAGTCAGGTTGGGTTCACTGGACACAAACAGCTGATTTTTAAAATAATATGATGTTTGTGTATGGAAATCAGAATTTTTCATTTTGGATTGTTTTAGGCAGCAGCAAGAGCGGGGCTTCCATAAGGGGCAGTGAGCAACCACTCACCAGGACAAGATTGGTGAGAAAGAGAGACAGACAGAGGGGGAGGTCCTGTTAGCAGCTCAGAGACCATCAGACATGTCAAGGTAATGAGCTAGGTCTGAGGTCCTCCCAGGAATAATTGCTGTTGTAGTTAAAAATTTGTATGCTTAGGAAAAGCACTTATATATTTCAAACCCTAGAAGTCATATTTTGCTTCCAAACTATAATCAATTCATTCTAGAATGTCAGTTATGTCTTTTGCATATTTCTGTATTTAACAAATAGATACAGATTTTTGAAAATGCTGGTTTTGTTCAGTGTTTGCAACTCAGCCTATTATGAGTCTCTGACAGAGAGCACCTTATCATTCCTTAGCCAACAAAACCATGAATTTTAATATGCAAACAGAGAAAGAAATACTGAATATCTGAATGTCTTCCTTATTCATTACATGTATTTGTTCTCCTTATGCTCTGTGTACATTTCAAGGCCAGCTAAACTACATCCATGCTTTTTGCCATGCATGCAAGGAGGATGAGATGCAGCAGGTACAAGTTGATATGAGAGAGGTTCAGACCAGGAAAAAGGAGAAATTCTTTCATCATGAGGACAGCAGAGGAACAGGTTGACCTCACAGCTGGCCCTGCTTTGAGCAGAAGGTTGGACTAGAGACCTCCTGGAATTCCTTTCAGACTGAATTATCTTCAATCTTGAGTGCATTCAACTCATCTCACAGAGACAACCCTTCTTCCACCAGCTCTGTGTGATGGGCTCACCCTGTGAAGGCCAGCAGGGTTTTTGGCCTTCTCCAGACCCCCAAAGACCTCTTTGGGAAATAACAGCCAGAAGAGACGGCACCAGAAACTCTCAACAGCACTTTGTTGGGAATCTGCAGCTCCAATCCACCTTGATACATCCACAGGGAAGCACTTTCAAAGCTACTGATTTTCATGACACATCTAGGAAGACGGGTATGTCTAATATACATGGACTGAATTATGTTCTGGAGCTGCCTAGTTTCCTATTGAATAAATATAAATATAAAAAGGTAAAAAAACTATTTTAGGGNTGAATCTCTCTACCAACACCACAAGTAGTGTTTGTAGAAATCTGCTGCTGCAGAAACAGGGACAAAATGAGCCTCCTGTTCTTTCTCAATAAACCCAGATCTCAGTAGGGCCATTTTGCATAGTGAACCAATTAATCAGCCCAGGCACTAGATCAGACAAATAATTTCACTCCTGTGAGGAGCTGTCAGCACACTAGAATGATGAAACCAGCTAAGTATGTGTGGAACTAGCTGGGAAAGAAAGTGATACATGACCAGAATATATTTTCCACTCAATAATGCCTGCCTGAATTTAGCCTCTCCAGTCATGCTAAACTTCAAGTCTGGAAACTACTTTGAGAGGAAGAGTAGACTGTCCAGTGTAAATTGAAATAGTCAGCACTCCTCTATGTGTGGCACCAAAACATCCAGTCATCCTTCATGCCAGTCCCTTAGCTTTCAGGAATGATTGCTGAAAACCTCACCAATTATTGTGCCACCTCAATTTTTCATTCTTGGGCAGAATAACAGAGAATGACAAAGTCACCAGGTTTGCAAAGAGAACCACCAGCACTTCTGATGCAATTGTAAGAAAAGGTGTAGACCACAATATAGCAGAGAGATTCCTGTGCTTGATCTGTAGGACAGCCTTAGTACAAATGGATGGATGATGATTATCCATAATTTAATCACCCAAATGGCTTGAAAAGTCTGTCACTGGTCACCTGAACTGTCTCTTTTCAAGGGGGAATTGCTCCATTAGAATATTTTCAGAGAAGGACATTTTAAGGTACTCAACATCTCAAAAGCTTGTTGCAACATTGTGACATTTGAACAATTTGTATGGATGAAAGCACCCATAATTGCCATTTTGCAAGATGAAGTTATTTCTTTGATTTTCTAACATCACTCAATTCCTTCTCACAGGCTCTATAGTATGACCCTGTGATTACATTTTGTATTCTTTGATTTAGTGAGACCAATTCTTAGGAGCTTATCAGAAGCTTCACAGAATTCAGCATTTATCTTAAAGATCTTGCTTCCAGGGCAACTGATTACATAAGAAAGTCACATTTTATTCAAAAGAATAAGTTTCTAGTCCTCTGGGTTACAAGCAAATTTAAAACTCAGATCTGCAATATCCCAATGGTTTGTGAACGGTAAGATAAATTGGAAGAATGCTTCTTTCTGTATCTCATTATTTTGAAGTCAGTCTTAAAATGAAGACTCTTGTAAATCATGTAAAATGGCAATTATAGGTGATTTCCTCCACAGAAACTGTTCAGTGTCACACTGAGACAAGCTTTAGAGAAGTCTGATTCGTGATTTTGGAATATTTTAAT
>WBNQ01013795.1:1693-24224 GCA_013401375.1 Spizella passerina
AGGAAGTCCTTAGGAAGAAAGAATTCAACTAGATATATGGAAAACTGAAGCTGAAGAAAAGCATGATTAAGAAGGGTTTTGCCCTCTTTATCTTTCAAACATGGATTGAGTCTAAATTCTTCAGCTGTTGTTGTTATAGTACAAATATTAAATAAGTTACTTTTATAGATCACAGTTTATAATGTTATTATCCAAAATCAGAGTTATGCAAATGGGCCATGAATGGACTTTTTCACAGCTGTTAACGTCAGAATAAAGAATAAATCAGTATGAGTCATGTTCCCTGTTGTACTGAGAGATCAATTAATATGAAGATTATCATTCCAAAGTATAACTCCATACAAGGTCTCTGAAGTGAGGTCTATTTTATGTTAAGAAAATCTTGTAGAACTGTCAGCACTCAAAGAGTTGGCCTTTAAGGCCTAGTATTTATGTACTGCTAGGCACAAAAAGAAAAATAAAATTGCAATGTCTCCCAAATTGTGTAAATTATCCAAAGGGCTATACATCTATCTTCATTCTAAAATTACAAATGAGCTACCTTGACATTGGGTGGCTTCATTGTTGTTTTTATTCACCTTTTTCCTGTCTTTCTCTCAGCCTTCTCTACAAGGAGTTTTCTTGCTTTAGAGAAGGCAGGCAAGAGAGCTGCTGAATCCAGTGGGACTTTTATTCTTGCATTGTTTTCATGGGGAAGATGTATTAAAATGGACTTTGGGTGTGAAGAAGATACATTATTTATTATTAATGTGGAAGGAATTATGAATGCTCTCTTTGATTGTTCCTTCTGGTTTAAAACCAGTGGAAGAGGCAAATTTTTGTTGAATTGTCTTAGTTTTTTGGGTTATTTGTTTGTATTTTATACTACCATAATGGTAATATAAATATAGTTTACAATTCAGTTCAATGATTCATTTTTCCACAGTCTTGTTTGAAAAGGAACCATCTAACCAGAATTATTGACATGATTATCACAACAGCACCTGAAGAACAAAATCACAATTCCTCATATAATCAAAGGATAGAAAATTCAGAGACATCAATTTGGCTTTCCCAGCTGTGCCATCTCAGTGCTTAAAAATGTGTTTGCCTCTACTGGGGTGATGCAAAAATCTATAATGAAGCAAGCTGGCTTCCTCTAAGATAATGGGATATCTAAAAAGTTTCCAAAGATTATTTCACAGCAATGGTAAGAAACAGGCATTTCTGAAATTGTAGAGGATTTAGGAGTCTGCCTACAGCCTGTAAAAGAAGGCTGAGAATGTGAGAAGAGGGAGCTGACTTCAAAGGCTGCATCTGTGCCCAGTCATAATCCACTCCTCTTTGCTGTAAAAGAAACTTAGACAGGAAGCAGTGGAGATGAAGATCTGCTGATGGCAGATAAAGAATCAGGTCACAGATTTATCAAGGTACCTTACCCTTCTCCCTGATGAATCCCCTTCAAAATCTTGGTGGGTGTATGGACCCATGAAGAGATAAACCTTGGATTCAGAGCTTCAGCAAAAGGGCAGAGCTCAGCACCCTCTCTTGCTGCTTCTATGGTTTTTCAGTAACTTGCTCAGTGTATTATTACTCTGTTATCCTTCTGAGGCATGAAACTCTCAGCAGTCCCTGTGCATTATCCTTGGGAAGCCTTTAGAGCTCAGAGCCATTAGTAGTGCTTACAGCAAAGACTCCTGACTCACCCTTTGAATGATCTCACTGGGGCCAGACCCTTAATTTTTGGGCAGCCCAATACCTAAAGTCTTTCAATTGTGCCTTTAGGCTTAGTCAGGAGTCACTGAAATTGAGAACAAATATGAGGCCTTGTACTTAAATAATTGTGGGGGATTTTATTTCTAAAATAACCTTCAGTGAGGTGGGGTTTTTTTTTAAATGTTTTATTACAGTGCATTGCTTTCAATGTTCACCAAGTGTAAGGACAGCCTACTTCTAAATACAAAAGGATTTTGCAATCAAACATAATACCAGGTCATATGTGAAAGACAGATGACACCATGCAAGGAACAAAAGTAATAATGTTTTCAGTGCAAAAGGTCTAAGATCTTTATGAATTTTGTGAGAAACTGTCTTCCCCTGAATAAGTCACCATCAGAAAACAGCAAAGGAAAGAAGCTGGAAAGAAGTTCTTGAGGCTAAGAGGGGCAACAGGCACTGGAAGGAATGATGCTTTTGGAGCAGCTCCTGGTCATAAAATCAAAGCAGGCTCTGCAAGCTGAAGACCAAGGTTGGCCTGGAGACACTAGAAAAGGGAAAAAGGGTTCTTGGCAAATAGCTCTGTTGAGATTAAATAACAAAGAAGGCTTGTAGGATGGGGTTGGGATTTTCTTTTCTAGTATAAATTCTTGGATTTCAAGCAGAGGAGGAGGCGGAAATTCCATGTGCTAATCATGGCTTAGGATAGGAAAGACTGTACAGCATCAGCTCTTATTGCAACATTGAGGGGGAGGTAAAGTTTGGCATGTAAACTGCAAGGACTTTTAAGCCAAATCTGCTAAAAAATGAAAGCTCAGGTGTCCAGCAATTCCTAAAATTTAGCTAAAATTATATAAAAAAGAGAAAATCTGAAAGGGACTCGTGGCTGTTATTCTGTCTTTCCTTTTGACCATGGCTGCTCCCTGCCTAACTTTATCTGTATGACACCCATTCAGCAAAGGGTGTCAACAGGTGCTCAGGTTCAAACATATAATTTGGATTATTCATTCCCTTGAATTCTGGGTAGTATCAATTGTTATACTCACAGCAAAACTAATGGAGTTAGTTCAGGGCTAATGGAACTGCACAGTTGTGAGGAGGAGCAGAAAAGCATGAGGCTGCATAGTTCAGTCCCTATCCCCAGTGTCAATCCTTACCAATTCTTCCTGATAAGGGTGGGTGCAGCAATGTCTGACAGATCACACATTTAATAACTCTGTAATACCCATTTTAAACACGGGTTCTCTGTCAGAGCCTGCAGAATGCTGTCAGTGACCCCAGCTCCTGACCACTGCTAATGATCAGCGCAGTGGGCTGAGCTCATTCCTGGTGCTGTGCCCACTGACACCATCCCTGAGGCCAGGGATTGCTGTGGCCACTTCCTCCTGCATCAGTTCCCTGACTCATCACTCTGTGAACTTTCCTCTTCTGTTTGTTTTTGTTGATTTATTTTGTTTGTTTTGGTGTGGTTTTTTCCCTGCTCATTGCTGAGTGCCCTTCAGAGTTAAAACCTGCAAAAGGAATGCTATTATGAGATGCTATTTTCTGTGTGCCTGTGGTTGCAGTGTTCCAGGATTAACAGTTTCTGAAGCCTGAAGAATCCCTGCACAAAGCAGTCCAAGTAATTTTGTCTAAAAGCTCTTTTGTCAAGCCCAATACCTCACAGCTGAAGTAGAGGATATCTTTTTATAAACACACATTTAATAAAACCAATAGAATGTTTTTATATTTGGTCTTTGTCAATGATTCCAATGGTTAATGCTCTGCTATTCAAGATTATACCTTCATTTCAGCCTGAATTTCTCCAGCCTTAACTGCCAGTCAGTGACTCTTACTGTGTTTTGTTTATTTTTTTAAAGTAAATGCAGCTTTTCTTTTGTCTAGCCTACACATAGATTGCTTCAAAATCACATATCCTCCTTCTCCATAGGAAACAGTTTCATTCCAAGATATATTTCTGCAATAATCTTTTTGAGTCATTTCTGAGGCTGCTAAATTTGCAGTACTCTCTTTGAAGCACGTCAGAACTGCACACAGCTCACCAGTGGAGCCTCTTCAGCCCTGTCTGTAGTGACTGTACCCATCCCTCCTTCCTGATAACATTCCTGCTCCACATTCAAGGAGTGCCAGAGTCCTGTGTGTCACAGCTCTGATCTACAAAAAAACCCTCAACTCCCTGCACCTTTCCAGAATAGCTGCTTTTCAGGATAAAGTCCTTATTCAGGATAGCATCCTTTAGCTCTGTTCTGTGTCAATAATGCACTTAGCTTAACTCCAGGCAAGTTTTGTAAGGAGAAATATCTCTTTTGAGATCAGCATATATACTCAGAAAAGGGGAAAAAAAGAAATAGAAGCCTTGGGCACGTGAGCTCTCTTCATTTCTGTCTGGAAACTGATCAAAATCAGACAGATATGGGCCTGAATATTGAAAAGCCCAGACACTAAGGCACTCATATATTTCAAACCAGGAAGGGATGCATCTCTCATGTCCCTGGTGACATATCTAATTATTGGGGGATATTGTCTGCTCTGTGGCAGCTTTTCTGTCTCATTTCCAGCTTGCTCATTTTTTTACATTCTCTTCCTAAGAGCTGTCCTTCAGCTAAAGAAGGCTTTGTGCATGATATTTATGGTTGGAGTGCTTTTCCAGTTAAATCCATTGATCCAATATAAAAACAGTGCCTCTTCTTACAAACCTTGCCTCCATTTTATACAACAAAGCCACAACAGCTGCAATAACATTACTACTTTTAGCTGTATCAAATGCTTGTTTATTTGAAGTCAATTTACCAAATGATCTAAATAGGCATCTTTGGATCAGCTTTGTCAACTGCAAACTTTATCCAGAATTCTTTAAGGATTTCTTCAGAATTATGTTTAATAACATCTTACTGTTATTAAATATTTCAATCTTTCTCAAATTATTTGTTTGTCATTTCATCAAGTAGAAAATAAAGATTGAGATCAGATAATCTTTTTTCCAAATCTCAAGTAATTTGTGATTTCTGCATAGGTTATTTTAATTTCCCTGATATAAGTCATTCAAAACTGAATCTTGTTAAAGAAATTGCTCTGGTTTTGCAGTTCCCAAATGTGTATTTTGACATGCTGGAGAGAAAAAGTCTTGTTTAAATGTCTTTCATCTCGTCTCTTTCACCAATCTGAAACTTTTCCTCTTCCTACAGACAAGCAGACGAATTTTCTTTCCTCCTTCTTGAACTTACCACCTCTAATTTCAGAGTTCCTAGTCCTTCAGCAGCTTAGCTAATAGCTTAGGAGATCACATAACTCAATATTCTTTCAGCATTTGACGAAGTCAGGTGCCTGATGAGTCCAGTGACTTTGGGCTGACCTGCTTTGACGGACCAGGCATGTTGGACACTGCAGAACATGTTTTATTTCTGTGTTTCTCATGGATTTAACTCAGTCTCATGGGCAAGTCAGTCCTTCCATCTGAGTGTAAGGTTAAACTGAACTTCTGTCAGCTGCTCAAAACAAATCCAACATTATGAGCAGATACTGTGGGGTACAGAGAAAAAAATCCCAATTTTTGTGAACATCAGAAGACATCATCAAAGTACAATAGCACCTAGGCCTGTCTCTTGTTTATTTCTGTACTGGAATTATTGACGAAAACTCCAGACAAATAATGTTTATATAAAGATGAATTCACAATTAAGAAACCAAGTTTGTCCTTTCTTCCAGTGAAATCATGCAAAGTATTTGTGACAGCAGTGTTTTCCCTACTCTTTCTTTTGATCAAATCCTGCATTGTCTCATGCAAAGATTTAACTGCATCTTATTACAACCAATCTACTCATCAGTCAAGAATAAACAAAAAATGCAGATTATTAATATCTCCAATTCACATTTTACATAGTTTTGAGGTGCATTAAAGAGGAAGCAGTTTAGATTTCATAAGTCTATTCCCATGATACAAAAGAATTTAAAAACTGGTGTAATTCTATTTAGGAACTCACTTAAAACAACTAGCTGGTGGATATGAATATTGCTGATAACACAACAGGAACAATTCTGACCTAAAGAGAAAATAATTAGGTGTGATCATTAAAATATGCACACTTTGTAATGATAAGCCATTCTGGTTAATTCCTTTTATTTAAGGCTATAGTGTGCCAATGCCAAGACTATTAGTGTAAGTGGTCCCAGTAATGCTGCTATCATTTAGTAGAGTTTATATCACCACTGAAAGAGACTAAAAGCATAAATTATAAAAGAACAAATGAAAATATTTGCATTTGAATGGATGGGTGTTGCAGGATCAAGCTGAGGAAGGTGGCTACTTGTGCTTGTGAGAATTTTCTCATGTTTATGCACCTATCTCTATCCTGGTAACTCAATAACCAGTCAAATATTATGCAAAGCAGTACCTTTAACAATCCATCAGGAGAAAAAAATGAACAACACTGAAATCCTGATTCTGCATTACCAAAATATATTTGAGTTTTCCTGTTGACCTCAGTGAGGATTAACATGCAGTTTTATATTTCAGCAGCAGTTCAGTTTCCATATAATCAAGAATGCAATGATCAAATGTTTCTCTTTCCCCTAAAAATCTGTCATAAATAATGACTATGTCACAAACTTTTCGTATAATGGCAATAAAGTCATCACATTGCAAAACATTGTCATAGATTGATATTTCTTGCCTTAACATCAAGTGTTTTGGCTTTACTTCACCATTTATTCCATAAGGTAGGATGGAAAAGCATCTAGGATTTTTTGAAAAAGCAGATTGCTATGCTGTGAAAAAGTCCATGTCATTAAAAGAATTAGTTTGTGATAGGGTCAAATGTGGCTTTTAAAAGGCAGAGTGGGATTTCCTTTGTGTAGTTCAAATCTGAGGCCACAGAACTTGTATATTTGATCTGCCTGCAAATGGGTCCTTTGTGAAATCCTGTATTAGCAATAAATGCATCGTGGAGATGAATTCATTCAAAGGCAAACTTCCTCCAATCTTTCATATAAAGCAAACAAAACAGTAAAAAATTCCTTTTAGAGGTTATTTTGTTATCAGGGTACAGATGTATAAGCATCACTAGGACTTTATAGAGAAAATACAGATTCTCACTGGCAAAGGTGAACATTCCATGGAGGATGACTGTGCATGTTGTACCTGCAAGTGACTGGGGCTGACATGAGACAACTTCATAGAGCCTCCACAATGTTCCACCTCACACTGAGAGACAGCTCGGAATAATTTCTAATACCAAACCCAAATCTTTATTGCACCTCCACATGTGGAGAATTTAGAAAAGAATCAGTGGGGTCTGGAAATAAGATGGATTTTTGTAATTGTTTTTGTACTCACCTAACCTTTCTTTCACAATTATCTCCCTTGTGTGACTGGGCTGTGCCCCTGAAAGGCTTCAACTTGTGATAGATTCTGAAAGACCAGAAACATTTTCCTCCTTCTTTAATCCCATGGGTATGGGGTAAGTCCCCTGTCCCTTATCCTGCCCTTGGAACAGCCTCTCCACTGATCATGCATGTGCTGCAGCATCCCTGGGAGGAGAGGGAGGAAAGCAGAATGGTGAAAAGGGTCTGGGAGCTCAGCCTTGACTCTGCAGATGAGAAAGAGCAGCTCTGGCAGGAGCACAGGAGAGCTGCACAGCAGAGAAATGGACCAGAAATAATTGTGCAGGCTCTGACAGGAAAGGACACAAAGCAAGTGTTGCAGTCTTGGCTACATCACAGTGTGAGCATGTAATAATTTTGGTGTTGTTTGGTAGTACATACATTTAGACTGTAATAAAGACACAGAAACTGTCTGTCACTTATCATCGCTGTCAATGACTCCACATGCCCTGGCAGGTGAGGAAATTTGTCATAAAAGTTTACATCTGGTTCTGACAGGAAATGTAGCCATGGAGAAGAAGGGCATCTGCAGGTCTAGAATGGTTTGTGTGACCTGCACCCCCTACCCTGACTATGTCCCAGTTGCTTCTGTGAAAATCAGCAGAGGTAAAAGTGTGGCTGTGGTGGTTGTTCTGATGGGATGGTTTTGTCTTAAAAACTGTAAAAAGGCTGTTGACAAAAGGTTAGGTGGAAAAAAAAGTGTAAAAAATGTGAAAAATTTTGAAATGTTAATATATGTATTTAAATTCTAACTCATATAATAACAAAATATCTGCTTGGATAATTCCTCTTCCTGTTCAGATTTTTTTTTATTTCCATGTGAAATTACAACATCTACATTTATGCTACCAAGGTTTCATGGTTGCAATAAAAAGTGTACAAAGGAATCCCAGAATGATTATGCTCCATACTGTTATGGACTCCATTTCATGGTCATATTCTGTCCTTGCCATTGCTTTTCTCTGCAGAGCAGTGACCCTGAGAACCCAGAGGCAGTGTGGGGAAGGGTATAGTGCAATTTTAACCCTTTGTATTGCCTTTTATTACACAGAAATCTTCAGGGTAGGCCTTAGTTTCTCCAGAACATCATCCAGCAACAAGAAGACAAAGCAATTCCTCATTGGAAGAACAGAATTCCTACTAGTAGCCCAAAGAAACTTCACCTTTTTTTTTTCAAAAAGAAAAAGTTATCACAACTCTTTTTTGGTAGTATAATAATATTTTGGTATCAGGTTTATGTAACATTCAGTCTTGAATCACTGCTTCAGACTTACATTGCCATAAATCAGGGAAGAACTTAGTCCTGTATCTTTATTCCATAGATCTCAGGGAGTAGAGCTAACTGAAAGTTCTGGGTTTCTTTCTTTTTGTCTTGCAGAGATCTCCTTTCATGCATTGCAAGGTTCATTAAGGGGCAAAATCCTCCTCTCCTTGCTCATGCTACATGCTGAAAATTCCTTTTTTGATCTCTCTAGCTCATCAAATCTGCAGTTCATTTCAACTTTAAGTCGAAACATCTCCATTTTCACCCTTGTGCTGTTACAATTTTCTTGAATTTTGAAAAAGTACTTCACTTTAGGGGAATTTTTAGGCTCTGTCTGAAAGAGATACAAATCCAAAGTTCAAATCACATCCCTTGTGGACAGATATGCTTTAGAAACTTCAGATTCAAGCCTGAATTCCTAGCATCATCAAGAACTTACACAAGTTAAACCCAAAATCTGGTGTCTTTTTCATCTGTATTTGTGTCTGGAATTGTTACTCAATAAAAGACCTGAAGCTCAATGATTGCCTCTCCTTTCCTTACAGAGAATATCAGCCTGTGGTGTTGTTTCTGAAAAAGAGAGGTTTTGTTAAGAGGCACATGACCTACTCTTCACCTTGTCAAGGCACTTTATATGGGGAAGAGTTTTGGGATCATGCAGAAAAGGTTACCAGCCCTCACAACTCAAAGATTTGAGATGTATTGGGTAATTGAAAGCAAACTCTGAATAAACCTTTGAACGTTTATCTGTTTACTCAAATTGAATCTGAATGTTGAGCCTTCTGAAGTTCACTTGTCCCTGTTTATTTGAAAAATGGATTAGGATAAATTACTGAGCCATCACGAAGGGACAAGAGTTCAGCATGAGGCAAGCCAGCAAATCTCCACTGGAAATTCAGTATAAATTACTGACCTCTAAAACTGTCACTTTAATATCAGCTGACAATGTCATTTTTATCAGAAGATCTGCTTTTGTGCCCTCTCTCTTTGCTGCCAGTTGTAAAACTTTCTGACACCTGTGTATTTCCAGTAGGATTTGCCAGCCTGTGTCTCCAGCAATGGGCAGGATTTGCACTGCACCTGGCTGGCCAGTTTCTCTTTGGCTGTCAGATCAGCAGGGATCTCTCCTGTCTGGTTAGAGGCACTGTGAAAAGAAATGTTTGATTTGATGGAACGGTGAGGGAGTAGTTGAAGTGTTTTTCAAGGGAAGGGAAGGTGCAAACTCTATAGAATTCTCACAGGTCCTGTGGCAGGAAATAAGGCAGTTCAGACTGGAGAAGCAAATTCAATATATGTAATCAACTGTGATTTCTCCCTGATTATCTCTGGACTAATTAGGGAGTGTTTTTTACAGCTAATCAGAGGTATCTGGAAAGAAGTAATTTGCATAACTTCAACTCAAATTATGTCATGAGGACAGCTGAGCTAATGTAAACTGGCATTTACTGTAAAATGAGTATGTATTGCATTCAAAAAGGAAACAAAGGAGCACTGGAAACCTGCAGACTGGAAAGCAGGAAAAGCAGCAGTGATGGGGTGCAGAAGCTGTGCTACATGAGGCATATCAATGCACCAGGCACAAGGAATGTAAATATGCAAAGGCCAAAACATTTGCAGAAGGGGACTCATTTGACAAAATTGTAAATACCATGGATTCTGCTGTCTGTCTAACTGTCACTCTGTAGCTGCATTTTGTCATGGTTGGTGGTTTAGTTTTCCAGGGGAATGAAATCCCTGCTTTCTCATTTACGAGGGACTGTTTTTTACTTAAAGTAAACACAGTCTAAAATTAGCTTCTAATGTAGTATTAGAGCAAGTCTGGAAAAGACAACCATACAAGCTGTTGTTTCTCCTCCTCTGGAATTCCTGTTCACCTATTTCTTCAAGACTGATTTTGAAGCCTATTTGTACCTCTGGGGATATAGGGGAGGTTTTGGCTGCCTCACTTCAGGCTGCCTGACTTTTCTACCTGTCTCAAGCTGTTAACCTGACAGGTTTCCTATCTGGGAGACCTGATCTGGGAATGAGCTCCCACATAGTGAAGCACTGGAATATGTGATTTTTCATATGGGAGCAAGGGCTCAAACATATCTGTCAACCTGCTGCTTCACTCAATAGGAAGAGGATATTCTTGTGAGCTCTGACATTCATCCATAACCCTTTTTGTGCAGAGCTGTGGCCAAAAGTCAGGACTTCTTATAAGACTGAGGATTGTACAGTCTAACTGTAACTATTTGAGTCTAACTGAACTAAACCCATAAGACAAATGTTCTCTTGTGGGAACTTAGAATGCTAATATCCATTATCAACCCTACAGAAAAACAAGAGTTCTAGGAATAAATTAAACTGGAGATTGATGAGAGCAGTTAGGAAGGATCAGCTGGTGACTAATTAATCCTTGAAGTTAAGACAGTGTCCCTTCACAGTGTGTATTTTTTCACAGGTCCAGGTCTGTGTAACATTTTTCCTAACAAGGGTCACCCAGCTCATAAAGATTTAGTGCTTGGCATCTGTTAACAGTTTTGTTGCAGATGGTATTTGGAAGATGCAGATTATCTGTCCAGTCTTATATAGAGATGAAACACTCTCAGTTGTGAGATTCTGGATCTCTGAAATGGATTTTCACCTTCAGTGAAATTCATTCACAAGCATTTGGGGGACCAATTGACTCCCATGTATACTTGTTCGCCAAAATGGCCATTTTGTAATAATTTTTAGATTCCTTTGACAGAAAAAACACTTAGCACTTTTAATTTTAAAATATGGATTAATTTTTATATTTAAAAACATTATGATCAAACACAATTTTTCATATTGATCATTTATACAAAGAGGATATAATTTTCATTGCTTACTTCAATATGCATTTCATTCTGTGAGTCCATGTATAGATTTTGGTTTGAAACATTTTTTTGAGGAGAACTAAGTTAATTAAGAAAGAAAATAACTGTATTCAAATCTTGACTAAATGTTTAAACCCTAGCTATGCTCAGATGCAGAAATTGTATTTCTGTTGTCTAACATTCTCTGTCCCCAAAACCACATTCTCTTGGTGTGTGCATGTATATTAATATTTCTCTTTTTTCTTTTTCCCTCATCAGCTTTCTTATAAGCACATAAGCATTTGTACCTACTACCAGTAGGCTTAAATTCTTTGGCATGAAATTTGCTTTCTCACAGCATTTTTTAAGAAAGTATGAAGAAATTCTATAAAGGAAAAGACTGTCCTTATTTTGATGTTTATATAATGGGTTATTTCCTTCTGTTGAAAAGATCTGAGTTTATACAAATAGCCACTTCTACTTAATGAGCTACCCGAAATTATTAGTTCAAATTTCTGCTTAAAACCAATTGCTTAAAATACATTCTATTTCAGTTTTCTCTAGAACAAAAATAAGAAAAGTAAAGGGGTTCTAATTTCCACTCTGTTACAGTGCTTAGATCTTGTCACACGTGGATATCAAGGAAAATGAACAAGTTATGTAAGACCAGTGGGCCTTAAGTTACTGAATGCTAGAAGAATGTGCTTGGGACCATATAATTTTATATTTTCCTGTTTTGCTGCTGGCCACTGTCTGAGAACAGCCACTGATCTCTCTAATCCAACAGAGTTTGTGCTGTTAGCACTCAGCCTAGTGCCTAGCAATGGTTTACCACTTCCCAGGATAAGGCATCCACAACCTCTCCCAGTTTGGATAACCAAAGACTTTTCTGTCTCTGTTACAGTCCTGTCCAGAGAAACTACACTTTCTACAGAGTGTTTAGTGTGTAGGAAATGGATTTGTAGAGAGTTCTCAGGGCCTGACAGAAACAGAAAGCCCATGTCTGTATGCAAACTTTGAGATTAGAAACGCTGACTTAGAAATGCCATGGAATGAGACAGACATTGTTGAGAGAGAAATGGAGCTAGAAAAAAAAAAGTTTCAAAGGATGGCCTTGCAAATAAGACTAGATACTTTAGAGAAATAAAACTCTGAAAGACTCATTGTAGTAGGACCCACGAGGGGTAGTTTTAGATGATGGGCTTTAAGGAATCTACAACATAGTGTGGCAAAAAGCTGATAGGACAAGAAATGCTTATGAGTATTATAACCAGGAAATAGTTGCCTTCTGATTGTGATGGTGTAAATTATAACATCTGTGTTTTCTCACCCTTCTCATGAGACTGAAAATGGAATAAAAGCTTTTAAAACACCTCTCAGTTGCCCCATCTCTGGGTCAGGAAAAGAGTATTATCCAACAGTGGTGCATACAGCCTTTTTTAAGAGCCTACGGTTCTTCCAGGCTGTGTTACACAGGAATATGCAGAAAACCTTCAGATCTTATTAAGACACATTATCTGGCTTGCTATTTCCCGATTTTTACCTTCCTTCTGGCTTGATTCATTCCCTCCTGTTTCAGCCAGAGCCCAGCACTTTCCCTCCATCTGCGAGGGTGGTAACTCCAGCTGCCTCTGCAGCTGCTGTCTTCACTTTTTCTTGGCCAGCCATCAGGGGATGACTCTTCCTTCCCTAAAGACATTGTACATTGTACTTGAAAAGCAAAGGAAGCCATTTAAACAGTGCATAAAGGCCTTTTCCCACCTCTGAATCTATAGGGCAAAACTCCTCAAGCAGAGAGCTAACCACGTGTGCTTTGAAGATTGGTCAATTTATTTAGTCACTATTTTGAAGTTTCAAGTCTTGAGCTAGTGATTTTTTTATTTTTTCTTTTTTTTTTCACTTTCAGCTCTGTTCAGAATGTCCATGCAGGCCTTATCCAGAGGGAGATCCTGGGAGATCTGTGCAGGTTCCAGACCTGGGTTCCTGCCACGACTGCAGCCTGGCAGCATGGCACAATGGCACAGGGCCCCCCTGCTGACTGCTGTCTGCTCTGCAAGGAATGCAAACCCCTGCATGCAGGCTGGCAGCAGCCAGGGAGAGAGCAGCTGGGCACAATTAGTCTGCATTGTGGCTACAACAGAAAATTCAGCAAAGCACAGCCACTTCTAAACAAGAGTGAGCATTAATATTAATGCAACAGAAAATGGATAAGATTTTTCATCTTGATGGGAGCCAGCAGAAAGTGTGTGACCAAGTTCTGGCCACAGCTGGCAAGACAATGCTAAATTATCTAGCCCCTGGTAGGTTTGCCATTCTTAATTGCTTTTACCCAACACAGTAGTAAATGAGAGATAAGAACTGCATTTTAAATGTCTCATGGAAGAAAAATCAGTTTTTTCCAAACCTTGTATAATAGTAATTTGCCCATTATTTAAAAGACACAGATAGCTTGAATTACTGTCTTAAAATGCATCTACAATGTAGAAGGGAGCTGTGGGCTTTCCAGGCTGGGATGATGCTGTAATTTGGGTTTTTTATAAGATGGCAAAGAAGATTCCACAGGCACTAAAGATGTTTTGTCACCATTTTATTTCTTTGATAAACTTAGTAAAACATTTTAATGATGCAATAACACCAATACTCTATTGCTGAAATAAGCAGGGAACATTAGCTTAATGTTATTTTCATCATGAACTTAATAGTTCTACGAATTTAGAAGCTTCTTATACCAGCTTTTTTTTGCTGAGAAAAATAAAACAACATCATTAAAGTAGAGCATAAGTAAGGCACAGTTAGTGCCAACAGTTATGAAGCTCATACTGATATTTCGTTTTCCCATTTCCTGCTAATTTGCCAGAACAGCTTTTGGCCTATCCATAAATAGGTCCATGATAAACCAGACATTAAATTGGAATGAATTCCATAATTAGAGCAGTTTCATATGTTTACAAGACAGTCTCAGTTAGCAACAAAAAATAAAGAAAATAAAAGCATCTGTAGGGAGCTTGGGAAAGAAAGCATTCAGTAATCTAATATTTATAAAGCTATACATTAGAAAATAAAAATCTAGAAAGCATTGTCATGGTAGAGCAAGCCTATTGCTCCTGGGTTTAGTTCACAACTTGTTAAAATTTGTGTGCTGGTCAAGTTGCCAAATGGGCAGCTGTGTCATGGAGCAGCCACGGGAAAGGCACAACAAGCCTGGCTGCAGCAGCAGCTCTCTGCTTTCCCTGTGTGCTGCAGGACATGAGGAAAACAGCCAGGAAGGGCTCTGCAGTTGATGTCTGCAGCTCCCACAGATGCTGGGCTCCACTTCCAAGCTCCTGCATTTGGCAGAGCTGAAGAAGTTGAAAAAAATCTATAATGGAGGAAACCAAACATACAAGATGTTCTAAAGATATGGGATATTCCTTCCTGATCCCCTGGACGGAAGCTGTGAAATGAGAGATTTTATTGCAGATACCAAATTCTCGTTTCCTTAAGAGATTTCATCAGTTACCAAAACACTCTCCAGCCTTTCTCTAAAACCCAGCAAGAGGATCTAACCTCAACTCACGCTTGTGACTTGTGGCAAAAAATGTGTGGAAATTTTATTTGTAGCGTTATGTACCTATTGCTCTGCATCCAAGCATCTCCTTTGTGTATAATTAAATGGTAAAATTTTAAAAAATGGTGCTTCATTTTCATGTTTGTGGTCCCTAAATTAAGCCTGCACTCCTGAAAAGAGGTGCTTGCAAATAAACTTTTGTGCTTATGCAGAGTGCCACTGTCTGAGGGGCTTCCCATGAGGGAGATAATGCTGGGTCAGGTCAAACTTAAAAATCCTGAAGCAGCTGTTTTCTGCAAAGGCATGAGGAACATTCATGCTGAAGTCTAAAACACTTTTGCAGTACTGTAGCTTGAAACGCATCCTGTAACAGTTTAAATTTTTGCAAACCATTCTTACCTACTCCAGATGATGCCCCAGCCCTGGCAGTGCTCAGGGCCAGGTTGGATGGGGCTCTGAGCAGCCTGGTCCAGCAGATCCTGATCAGGGGAAGAATACTACTGCTCCTAATATAGCATCTGAAATTCACATTTCCATTGTGCTTTATGGAAACCACATAGTTAACTATTGTTTCAGGGACTTTAGCTGCTTTATATTCCTGTCTTCAGACCAAATAATGGAAATCTCATTTCAAAGCTGAACAGAAAGGTTTTCAAATGCTTAAGCTTTCAGCATTTTGTTTTGGGCTTTTTTTCAAGCTGCAGTGGAAAAGTGCCAAGTTACCGTTCTTTTATCTGATGTTCAGATATGTGCCCTGGAATTTAGGGGCCATGCTGAATTAAGCTAAGCATGGTCTGTTTTTCCATCTAAGGAAGGGTAAAGAGAAACTGAGGAAGCAACATAACAGATTTTTTTAAAAGAAGTTCTATTTTTAAGGAGAAAAACCCAGCAATGGCAGACCAGATGTGACAAATTCCACAAGCTACACATAAGTGTTGCAGATATTGTAATCAACACAAACTAAGAGCACCTGAAAATGTTACTGAGTCTGTAAGGTAAGAAACTAAGAAGTGTTATAATTGAGGTTGACAGTGCAAGCTTAACTCTTTTTCATGACTGGATGCTGATCAAGTTTTAATTGCATACTCTTTTTCCTACTCGTGCCCTGAACGACCCAGGGCAAAGAATAAATAATCAATCCTTTTTTTATTTTTTCTTTTTAATACCTTCATTTCTCCATATATCTCTATATCCCATTACTTCAAATCAGTCAAACTACACTGAAAGTGAAATTCTGTAGGGTTTATCACCACATCATCTAACTGCAGGAAAAACCAATCCCTATATTTGCACAAAATATGCATGAGATTATTTGAATTTTTCTATTACATAGAGGCATTGGGCTAAGAATTTATACACTTCTTTTAGATGAGTCTCTCTGTAGAAATTGATATTGCAGAGTATTTCATGTTGTATTTCAGCTTTCGCTCAAAGCTCAGCACCCAGAGGCTTCAATTGCATCTGGGAAGGTTAAGCATTTCTGCGCATTAAATCCATATAAAATCAAGCATAATGACAAGTCTGGTTGGTTTAGTGACTTGATTAGCAGCAGAGAAGAACTGTAGGGATCAGGCAGGGCTAAAAGCTAGCTCTTCCTTGAGAATGTCCTTGCTTCTCCTGAAATTTCCTGCTCACTTCTTTCAATACAATTTTACAAGGAATAGGGGAGAAATCCCACACAATTCATTTGTCCACTTCATGGCTGCAGAACAGCAATGCTGTTTTAACATGTATGGAAGAGTACACCTGAAATGTGGTTTTCCTTAACTCTTGATTGCCTGCATTTCCACAGCCTAAATGTGCTTCTCTACAAAGAAATCTCAGGGGAAACTCTCACTCGGTACCTTGGAGGCCCCCCTGATCACCAGGAACACTGAGTGCTTTGGTACCAGCACACCAGGTAGGCACAGAGGGGCAGCAGAGGGGTTTCCTCCTCTGCCTGTGCACAGGCAAAGGCCTACAGCCATTTCCTCATAGTTCCTGCAGGCATCTCCAGGCAGGGAAAGGCGTGGTGGGACAGCTGCACTCAGCAATGTGCTCCAGACCTGCAAAGCCTTGGGACATCTGCCCTGGTCACTCCAGACACAATATCCTCTGCCTTGTTCCCTCCACCTTAACACTCACCTTCCTTCTGTTCTTCCATCCTCCCTTTTTCTGAATAGTCTTCTCCTTACACAATCATTTCCAGCCCCTCTTCAATTCTCAGTCTATTGGCCTTACTTCCCAGACACTGGAAGTGGAAGTAGTATCAACCATCTTTTTGCTCTGATGCCTTCTCCAGTCTTCCTTGACTGAATCATTCCCTGATTGTCCATATAATGTTAATATCTAACTGTATCAGTTAATGATCTTTTAAGATTTAAAATCTGTTAAGTGATGAACTCACCAGTTTCTCATAGTCTTCTTTCTACTTAGACTTAACTGCTTGTATTCACCACAGATACCATCTTCTCCACACAGTTCAATTTTCAACCTGACAAGGTCAAGTATCAGTCCCTGCTCTCACTCACACCTTCCTCATCCATTTTATTGTCTTTGGTCTCTATCAGTTCCAGCTGCTCTCTCTCCCCTTTACAGCTCCTCCCTTTTCCCTCTGACACTGGAGCTGCATCAGGCACTGGGGCTGCCAGTGATCCCCACAAACACTCAGCTCTGCTGTCAGTACAGAGTAAGGTTTTAATCCAGAGTATGCCAAAGACCACATAGATTCCATGCACAAAGATTTCATTCTTGTGAGTGGCAGGAAATAGGCTCTGCTTTCCATTCTTTCACCTATTTAATGTCAAACCACGGCTGAGGAATGCATTGAGACCTGGGGAGAAATCACAGGTCTTGGAGTTCATACTGATTTGAGGGAATGAAGGAGGACAGTCATCCTCTGCTCAGTTCTGCTGCCCACAGGCAACAACTTGGATCCATAACTGCAGGAAAAGTCCCAATTCAAGACCTCAAAGCTTAAGCCTGTATAACCTTTGTCTAGGAAAATGGTCAACAATTTTAGCCTTCAAGTCTTTTAAAAGTATAGGGCACTTGATAACCTGGCACCTTTGGAGATCTCTCATTCATAGTACAGAACCAGTCCTTCCCTGCCCTCTTTGTGATCCAACTTCAGCACAGGGCAGACACCCAGTCCTTCCAAAGTTCAGAATAAAATTTTTCCCAGCCTCATTTTTTGGAATAACTAAGTTAATGCCAGCTGAGACCTCCCAACGAAAGGGAAATGAAGTGTGAGACAGAATGACATGGGAAATTTCAGTCCAAAATGGCCAAGCAAAATCTTGCAGATTTAAATTAAAAGTAAAGCAATATACTGGTATAAAGGGCTAAAAGGCAGCACTAGACAACCTTTTAATGAACCTTAGGGACTGAGTGTGGTTTGTATGTTATTGTAACTACTATTATTAGTGGCATTATTAAAATTAGATTAGTACATGCGGCTGTTTAAACACTGCAATATACATTAAATATTCTTCTCTTGCCTTGGTAAGAGTACCTCAGACATATTCAGCACAGCTCACTCTGTATCTGGTGGTGGGCTTAGCTTTTTGAAAGCTGTCAGAGCTGCTGTGCTGCTCTCTAAGTCAGCCTCTCTCCTGCCTGGCTGCTTGTCTAATCCAGAAGATTTTTGTAAAGTGTCTGTTCAGTGCTGCTCTTGCCTCTTAACAACATCACATCACTTCTCAGCATTTACCCTGAAAAAATGTGCATACCTGGATGCTGAGAATGGGAAATCCTGCCTCCCCTCTGCATCTGGTCCTGTTCTCTGACTTACCTAAGGCAGTGATGCTGGGCTTCAAATTTTGAGGTGATTGGACATGATTGGCCTCATGGCAAATTATATTTAGTTGGAACATACAAATTAGACAAAGGTTTTCTTGTGTTGTCAAGCTGTCCCTTCTCTGCTGATGGCATGAACAAGATCCTGAGCAAGTGCCTTTCCTTCAGGCCATAGGGTTGCATCAGTTTGCAGCCACTGAAAAACTGACCCATTGTATGCAGAGCATCTTCAGATATATTGAAACGCAATGTCAGATAAGAATCCTCCTTGATATTTTAAAGACTCATATTGAAACAGTACCAAGATTACAAAAGTGATTTTGCATTAGCTTTCTTCTTAGAGCAGAAAATTGTATCAAGCTAGAAATTACAGAACTATTTTCAAACTTTTAATTGTAACGTCATTGAAGGTTTTAATAACTATTCTAATTGAAGTGAGTACTAAATTATTAACTAAAATATTCTTGCTTTAAAAAAAAGCCTTTTAAAAATTAAAGCAATGTTAAGTTATGAAAGGGAGTAAAAAGAAATTTCTTATTTTCATCCAGCTCTAACAGAGAAGTGTGCATTTTAATTACATTTCAGATTCAAACTAGAAGTGTGAATTTTAGACCTTTAAGTGAAAAGGGAATTTTTTTAGACATATCAAAAAATCATTTTCAAGTAGAGGGAAGAGAATAATGATGTTGCATCTTGTACAGATATTTTTACTACAAAGTAATAAAAATACTCTAAAATTATTCATGAAACTTGTCAATAGCTCATGTCTTGTCTTTGAGATACTTAGTATCCTAATATAACCCCTTGGAACAGTTTTACTTTTATATTGCTGTGCTGGGATTCCAGCACACATTGGAGAGTTATGCAGAATGTAAATGTAGTGTCAAAGATTGCAGAAAACCACAGGGGAAATTAAGAGTTGTTTCTTATATGTTGTTATAGGCCTTAAGCTATTTTTTTATGGGCATCTTGTCATCATTGTTTTGTATTTAAGTCTTTGGTGGTGGTAAGTGAATACATTCTGAAGGTAAGAATCACTCCTGTGAAATTCCAAAGGGATTATATTTAAAAGATTATCTTTTCTGAGACAGTTTTCTTGAAGATCTGTGGAATTACAGAAAAACTTATGCAGATGTACTCAGTATCTTACATTGCCATGTAACTGCATTACATTACAAGGATTTATGAAACTCAGTTAGTTTCAGTGGTAAAATTTCTGTTAACTTCAGTGAGCACAGTTTTTTAGCTTCATCCACACCTTTATACAAACTCATGGTCACTGCAGGTCACAGTTTGCCAGACATGCTGTTTCTGGAAAAAGCTATGGCTTGGAAGGTTTGCTCGCAAATATTTTGTTTGATTGCTTTTATTTTTCCCTAAACTAGAAAGATATATAAATATTTACACATATCACAACATTTTCTTCGTTGTTTTTGTACTGTGTTTGTCTCTTTTCTTGTATCTTTGCTTGACGGAAGTGAACTTTCATTTCTTATTCCCTGTGAAACTATGAACAAGAACATTTCATGTTTCCAGTGGAAATAGGAAAATAAAATGTAGAGGGCCATTTCTTTACCCTTCAGCCACTTAAAAACAAATTTTAGTTTACAGATTGCTGCCATATAAATTCAATGACTGTCAGAGGACATGAGACCTACATGAATTTACTATCCATGTTTTTCATTCAAGGTGGGTGATTACCTTTCTGATCATCACTTGTTACCAAACTTAGCATCTTGAATACATTCACAATTATAATGAGCAGCGATAACTAATGCTTATTTATGTGTGAAAGATATTTAAATGAATCTTGGGAATACCACCTGCATTCACAGAATTGCTGTGTTACCGAGTTTATCAGGGCTCCAATGGTCAGCTGCCTGCAGCTGGGGTCATGGGGTGCCACTTCCAGGCTAGTGACAAGGAAAGGTGTAAATCTTTATTGTTCACATGGCACAAAGGCACAGCAGTGCTGAGACCACAGCTGAGGGGGGTTGGAACTGGGAGATTTACCAAAAAACAGAATGAGGAGGTCAGTACATACATTGGATCTGAAAAACTAGGGAGCTTGCCTGTTGCAGTGTTGTTGTGGGTCCCAGGATGAGGTGAGAATGAGAATTGACTCCAAGCTCTCAAAAGGCTGATATATTATATTATATTATATTATATTATATTATATTATATTATATTATATTGTATTGTATTGTATTGTATTGTATTNTTTCAGAAAACATCCTAGTGACACTTGCCTTCACAGAAATAAAAGAAATGCAAACATGGAGAATATCAGCACTGTCCTTTCATAACAAAGGAATGTAGCTCAATTCTGGATGTAGTGCATAGGAAATAAATGGTTTGCATACCATAAATGAGGTAGAGAGTACAGCAGGGAGACTTTCAGTTTCACAGATAGAGAGAAAAAATCCTGATCTGCTAAGGTGATCCAAAAATCATCATCATCATCATCATCAGAAAGAAAGAAAGAAAGAAAGAAAGAAAATTCAAATGAATGCCAGTGTTTACTTATTTTGTCTTTTTTCTTTGCTGCTTCTGGTAGGAAATATAAAGAACTCTCAGTATTTTAGACCATTATGGAAAGGCTGTGCACCTATTCACTTGCAGTGTCTTCAGCATCCCTGAAGACTTCAAGGATAAGGGATGCTGAGCTTTTTTCAGCTGATGAGGCTTGGCATGACATAGGACATGGAGGCTGGGTCACAGACTGGTCACATCTTCCATGTGAGGACCTTTCCAATTAGGAACACACTGTGTGCAAACACACCTCTCATTTGGTGGCATTTGGAGCACATGGCAAACTTCAGTGCCCAGCCTGGTTTCTGACAGGGAACAGCCATGCTGAGACAGCTGATTTAGTGCTATTTTTCACATTCTTGCGAAAGTGAACAAGGTACTGTGTCTTCTACACAATTGTGTGGCAACTGTAGTTCAATACTTGCTTTAATGGTCATTATTTTCTATCCTTCTTCATCTGGCTTCCGAAGGAAGTTGGCTTCTGGCACCACTTAAGCAGAAATAGTTTGTTAATTTGCTTCCCAAGTACTTTGTGATTGCTCTTTATAATAGGTGCTGCTGATGTAAATTGCTGTTATTATCATCAGTGACTCATTAATCCATTGGTTATTGATCTGCTCAAACTTTTTCATTTTAAATGAAAGGAATAAAGATTGTGCTGCAACCTGCATTTCAAGACCTCCATTGAGAGTTTAATTAAATGTATATGATTTTGTAAGGAAAACAAGATGAGTGAGGTGAATGCACTACATATTTGGATTTTAACTCCCTGTTTTTCAAAACCCTTGGACTTTAACTCCCTGTTTTTCAAAACCCTCTATTTAGATGTTCATGGTTTCTTTTAGTCTTGACTACTTTGACCAGCAGTGGAAGAAGAAGCTGCAAGACTAAAAGATAATTAATTTCTTTTCCACTAAGTGTGGAGGGATTGTACACGAGTAACTTAGCTGACTCATACATGCCAAAAATTAAGCAAGATTAATTTAATTCTAAATACTTGACTTTGAAAATTATACTCAGGTCAATTCCCAAGTCATCTTTTCTTACAAACTTATTAAACACTGAAGCGAAATATAAATCAAACTCTCATTAATAGGGAAAAGTAGCAAAATATTAGCCCAGAAGAAACATTCAAACATTCTTATATTGCCACCTGTGAAAACAGGGGCAGCCTGGAACAGGAATGCTGACAGAAAATAACCCTGGCAGAAAAAGTGAGAGAGGCTGGGACCAAGCTGCAGAGAAACTGTGAACAGTGCAGTGAGGAAGCAAAGGGAGATGACCAACCGATGTGCATCAAACTCCGATTTATTGATCCACCATTCCCAATTTATAACCGTGTTAATTAAGTTCATACATATTACAAAACTTGAGCTCATCATTGGACACAGACCACACATTAACCCCTCCTTGTTTTCCACAATTAAAACTTATTTTTCTCATCTTGTTTTTCACTGCTCTCAAGGCCTTCATGTTTTTCACCCTTCTTTCCCATACCTATTCAAGGCTGTGGTG
>WBNQ01013796.1:9298-31136 GCA_013401375.1 Spizella passerina
TTTTTTACAGGATTCAATGCAATCCCTCTGTATCATCCAGGGAAGATTGGCCAGGACATCTCAGGCTGCTTCCAACCTTTTTTCCTAAGCATCACACCCCAAAATCTAAGAACAAATCACACACAGAACATAAGGTTCTCAGGAAGATTTCTGATCATTTGAATCTGAATCTTGCAGACTTTTCCTGCTATAGACACCCTGTGCAATCACCAGGTCTCCAAACCTTTGCAAATTGCTCCAACACAAAAATAACTCAACAGTTATTTTCAACAGCAGAGGAAACTCTTCCCAGGTAAGGAAAGGGATGTGAAAAACAATTTTAGCTGAAGAGAAAATATACTTTACCACTGTTGCTGCACTCTAAGCTCTGCAAAGGTGTCCAGGAATCTGGGAAGCAAAGAGGGAGGATCCTGTAGACCCCAACTGTGCCTTCACAAGGCCTAGAGAGGTGAGAGAAAAAAAGGCTGATCACAAAAAGATTATAGCCCAGTGAATAAAGAATCCAGCTCGTGCTAAAACTTCAACCCTGCTCCCTTTCCTGGTTACCTGGACTCACTCAGAACACTAAAGAATTAAAAATTCCTGCTGCTTTCCATTTAGGCCACAACTAATTATCTATAAATAGAAATAGCAGTTAAGCAGCTGCCTAAAACCCAGAATACCTAAAATTATTAATATAAACAGAAATTATACTTCTCATATTTTAAAGTGAAAACAAATGGAAAAATTAAACTTGAAAAAAAGTCAAGAAATATTTTCTTTTTTTTGGCGTTTTTTCAGAGACATTGTTGATAATTTTGGTTTTCAAAAAATTTCTAAAATTAATTTAAACTCTTTTTTTTAATGCAAGTAGCACAACACAGGAGTACATGGGATCAAAGTAAGGATATTTCAACCTGTTGCTGGCTGCATATTCTGGCACAGATTTTTGCCAGAAGAAGGGAACAGGCTGGATAGGGAAGTCCCCATTCCTGGAGGGATGCTGCAGAGTGTGGGTGCAGCACACAGGCAATGATCAACATCACTTTCAGGGAGAGTTTTCTAAACCCATAAATACATTAATTAAAAAGTTGACTCATTCCCCAGCATGGAACTCCATGGAATTGATCCTGCTGCACCCCTGGGCAAGGCCCAGTGCTTCTCTTTTTAAGTTGCTGAAGGATTGGCTTGGTCCTGCCTCAGAAAGCATCAAACACAGGGTGCTGCTCATGTAACAGGGAATGGTGGTGAAAATCCTGCAAAACTGCCATAAAAACCCATTTGACACCCAGATGCTGGATACTCCATCAAAGGTAGATCAGCCAACAAGAGAAATCACAGCTCAGGGCTGGAGTCTGGTTTTGAACATTTCTAAACATGAGGCTTTAGGATTTAGTTTATCATGGGTTTAAACTGCAGGCTGAGATCTGAGCACATTTTTCAATTACATTTGCACTTTCACAGGGTTTTGCATTCAGACCAAATGCTGGATTAGAAGAGTTTCAATGGTTTCCAGCCATCTTGTCAGACAGCCTCAGTTCTGGGTATTTGTTCTGTGTATTTTTATTTAAAACCATGACACAGAGCAAGGCTTTGTGGATCAGCATATTAAGGGCTTATTGCTATTGTTTGGAGAGATGCTTGTTCACCCAATTAAAAAAAATCTGACATTCAGTAAATCAACATGATGTGAAGAACATTTCAGTTTCAAAAGATGAGATCATGTAACCTTAACTTTTCTGTCTGTTATTTACAGTGGGTAGGCAGAACTCTCACAGTTGTGCTTTTCAACAGCCTTCATATATTTAGTCAGAAATCTCTGTTTCTGGAAGCTTTCTGTGTTGTCATGGAAATTATCACCACGTCCCTAAGACTAGGAGAGCAATTTTATGACAAATTACAGGGGATAGAGAAAGAGAAGATTTTGGCATAAGACAATACTTAGAAGGAAAAGAAATCACACAACGTTTTTGGACCCTAAAAAGGCATCCAATTAAAGATGACTCTTTAATCTCTGCCCATGCTTTATAACCCCTCAAGCACAAAGTCTACCAATCTGCAGGAGGTATTTTTTATAGGATTCAATGCAATCCCTCTGTATCATCCAGGGAAGATTGGCCAGGACATCTCAGGCTGCTTCCAACCTTTTCTCCTAAGCATCACACCCCAAAATCTAAGAACAAATCACACACAGAACATAAGGTTCTCAGGAAGATTTCTGATCATTTGAATCTGAATCTTGCAGACTTTTTCTGCTATAGACACCCTGTGCAATCACCAGGGCTCCAAACCTTTGCAAATTGCTCCAGCATAAAAATAACTCAACAGTTATTTTCTGTAAACTCTGTATTTTCTGGAAACTCTTCCCAGGTAAGGAAAGGGATGTGAAAAACAATTTTAGCTGAAGAGAAAATATATTTTACCACTGTTGCTGCACTCTAAGCTCTGCAAAGGTGTCCAGGAATCTGGGAAGCAAAGAGGGAGGATCCTGTAAAACCCAACTTTGCCTTCACCAGGCCTAGAGAGGTGAGAGAAAAAAAGGCTGATCACAAAAAGATTATAGCCCAGTGAATAAAGAATCCAGCTCGTGCTAAAACTTCAACCCTGCTCCCTTTCCTGGTTACCTGGACTCACTCAGAACACTAAAGAATTAAAAATTCCTGCTGCTTTCCATTTAGGCCACAACTAATTATCTATAAATAGAAATAGCAGTTAAGCAGCTGCCTAAAACCCAGAATACCTAAAATTATTAATATAAACAGAAATTATACTTCTCATATTTTAAAGTGAAAACAAATGGAAAAATTAAACTTGAAAAAAAGTCAAGAAATATTTTCTTTTTTTTGGCGTTTTTTCAGAGACATTGTTGATAATTTTGGTTTTCAAAAAATTTCTAAAATTAATTTAAACTCTTTTTTTTAATGCAAGTAGCACAACACAGGAGTACATGGGATCAAAGTAAGGATATTTCAACCTGTTGCTGGCTGCATATTCTGGCACAGATTTTTGCCAGAAGAAGGGAACAGGCTGGATAGGGAAGTCCCCATTCCTGGAGGGATTTAAAAGATGTGTAAATGTGGCACTTGGGGACATGGGTTAGTGGTGGCCTTGGCACTGCTGGACTCAATGGTCTTAAGGGTCTTTTCCAACCTCAATTATTCTGAGATTGTACATCTGAGCTGCTTTTAGTCCAGTTCCTGGAAAAAATCTATAAAAAGACTCGATGAATCAGAGCCTGCATTTAAAAAAAGCTCTTAGTAATGAATTGAAAATATTTTTATTGTTTGTTGTTTTTTTCCTAGTATTGATATTCAAAACAGTAACTCACTTCAATAATTTGGAGTTTCAAAATTTTATCTGCCTCGCTACTTTCTAATTGATAAAAGCACCTTTTTCACCTATAAAAGATTTGGTGCATGAGAGGAGATTTGGCAAAGTGGAGCGGGACTGAAATAAATCCCAGGTGCTCTGAGTTTCACTTTCAACACGATTTGAGCGCTCAAGCAGCAATTCCAGCCACCCACCAGGAGAGAGCAGGCACAGACAAGGGTTTGAGGATGCAGCTCGAAGTCTCAGAGAGCTCCTGGTTTAAATGCTAAAGCTGAGAAAAGGAGTAGGGTGATTTTAAGGCCATTATTTAATGGTGTGTGAGGATGACTGAAGGTCTTCAAATGGCAAACACTGCAGCTGACATTAAAGGAGGAAGTGCTCTGCCAAGGGACAAAACCTCCTCTTTAAAAACAAATCTAATCCNATCAACATGATGTGAAGAACATTTCAGTTTCAAAAGATGAGATCATGTAACCTTAACTTTTCTGTCTGTTATTTACAGTGGGTAGGCAGAACTCTCACAGTTGTGCTNCCTGATCTTCTTTCTGGCAGAAAATAATTTATTTCAGTCCAAGCATTTATTTCCAAAGAATAAAGAAACTCCCATGTCTGAAAACTACACAGAGAAGTGTTTCAACACAGNACAGTTGTGCTTTTCAACAACCTTCATATATTTAGTCAGAAATCTCTGTTTCTGGAAGCTTTCTGTGTTGTCATGGAAATTATCACCACGTCCCTAAGACTAGGAGAGCAATTTTATGACAAATTACAGGGGATAGAGAAAGAGAAGATTTTGGCATAAGACAATACTTAGAAGGAAAAGAAATCACACAACGTTTTTGGACCCTAAAAAGGCATCCAATTAAAGATGACTTTTTAATCTCTGCCCATGCTTTATAACCCCTCAAGCACAAAGTCTACCAATCTGCAGGAGGTATTTTTTATAGGATTCAATGCAATCCCTCTGTATCATCCAGGGAAGATTGGCCAGGACATCTCAGGCTGCTTCCAACCTTTTCTCCTAAGCATCACACCCCAAAATCTAAGAACAAATCACACACAGAACATAAGGTTCTCAGGAAGATTTCTGATCATTTGAATCTGAATCTTGCAGACTTTTTCTGCTATAGACACCCTGTGCAATCACCAGGGCTCCAAACCTTTGCAAATTGCTCCAGCATAAAAATAACTCAACAGTTATTTTCTGTAAACTCTGTATTTTCTGGAAACTCTTCCCAGGTAAGGAAAGGGATGTGAAAAACAATTTTAGCTGAAGAGAAAATATATTTTACCACTGTTGCTGCACTCTAAGCTCTGCAAAGGTGTCCAGGAATCTGGGAAGCAAAGAGGGAGGATCCTGTAAAACCCAACTTTGCCTTCACCAGGCCTAGAGAGGTGAGAGAAAAAAAGGCTGATCACAAAAAGATTATAGCCCAGTGAATAAAGAATCCAGCTCGTGCTAAAACTTCAACCCTGCTCCCTTTCCTGGTTACCTGGACTCACTCAGAACACTAAAGAATTAAAAATTCCTGCTGCTTTCCATTTAGGCCACAACTAATTATCTATAAATAGAAATAGCAGTTAAGCAGCTGCCTAAAACCCAGAATACCTAAAATTATTAATATAAACAGAAATTATACTTCTCATATTTTAAAGTGAAAACAAATGGAAAAATTAAACTTGAAAAAAAGTCAAGAAATATTTTCTTTTTTTTGGCGTTTTTTCAGAGACATTGTTGATAATTTTGGTTTTCAAAAAATTTCTAAAATTAATTTAAACTCTTTTTTTTAATGCAAGTAGCACAACACAGGAGTACATGGGATCAAAGTAAGGATATTTCAACCTGTTGCTGGCTGCATATTCTGGCACAGATTTTTGCCAGAAGAAGGGAACAGGCTGGATAGGGAAGTCCCCATTCCTGGAGGGATTTAAAAGATGTGTAAATGTGGCACTTGGGGACATGGGTTAGTGGTGGCCTTGGCACTGCTGGACTCAATGGTCTTAAGGGTCTTTTCCAACCTCAATTATTCTGAGATTGTACATCTGAGCTGCTTTTAGTCCAGTTCCTGGAAAAAATCTATAAAAAGACTCGATGAATCAGAGCCTGCATTTAAAAAAAGCTCTTAGTAATGAATTGAAAATATTTTTATTGTTTGTTGTTTTTTTCCTAGTATTGATATTCAAAACAGTAACTCACTTCAAGAATTTGGAGTTTCAAAATTTTATGTGCCTCGCTACTTTCTAATTGATAAAAGCACCTTTTTCACCTATAAAAGATTTGGTGCATGAGAGGAGATTTGGCAAAGTGGAGCGGGACTGAAATAAATCCCAGGTGCTCTGAGTTTCACTTTCAACACGATTTGAGCGCTCAAGCAGCAATTCCAGCCACCCACCAGGAGAGAGCAGGCACAGACAAGGGTTTGAGGATGCAGCTCGAAGTCTCAGAGAGCTCCTGGTTTAAATGCTAAAGCTGAGAAAAGGAGTAGGGTGATTTTAAGGCCATTATTTAATGGTGTGTGAGGATGACTGAAGGTCTCCAAATGGCAAACACTGCAGCTGACATTAAAGGAGGAAGTGCTCTGCCAAGGGACAAAACCTCCTCTTTAAAAACAAATCTAATCCCTGATCTTCTTTCTGGCAGAAAATAATTTATTTCAGTCCAAGCATTTATTTCCAAAGAATAAAGAAACTCCCATGTCTGAAAACTACACAGAGAAGTGTTTCAACACAGCCCACCCCAGCCATGGAGGCAGGGCTGCTGCACTGGGATTGGGATGGTTTGGAGACTGGAATGGTCAAAGCTCCTTTGGGATTGGGATGGTTTGGAGACTGGGATGGTCAAAGCTCCTTTGGGATTGGGATGGTTTAGAGACTGGAATGGTTAAAGGCCTGCACACAAGGGGCAGGGAAAGACAAACAAGCCTCAAAGGCACAACACACCCCCCAGACCTGATAGCATCCTCCAGCCACTTCAAAGAGCCCAGGTCTGTTTGATATTCCCTTTTCCTCCCTGAATTTGGAAACATGTAAACAGGGAGAGCTGGGCCAGCAGCTTTGGAGCTGCAGAGGGAAGTGGGAGGGGAGCAGGGCCCAGCTGGCCTGGCCTGGCTGCTGTCAGACGGGAAGGGCTCTGTGCTGCTGCCTCCTGGAGATCAAACAGCAGACAGAGCCCAGCAGAATATATGGCTTTATACCTCTGGGAACTTCCTGGCCTGGCACGTGCTTACCCTGGAGGATTTGGTGCCAGCTCTCCTTTGCTCGCTGTCAGGGTTTTGCTGCAATTCCTGAGAGCTGTCCAGCTTCTCTGGATGACCTCACTCCTGGAACTTGCTGTGCACATGGAGTCCTCAGCCTCTGGAACAAGGAGGACACTTTAAACAGCCACAGGAGAAAACCAAAAACCTGTAACCCTAAAGGATGCAAAGCCAGGAAGAAAGCAAAAATAACCCAGTGTTTATTATTTTTAGGTTACTGAGAATTTTATGAACCATCTCATAGCTGGATGTCTGACTCATGATACTTAAAAGCTTGAGGATGTCAAACCTATAATTATTTACTACTGGAAAATCAAAGAGAAACAGCGATTTTCATAAACCTCAAGCTTCAGAACAGAAGCCAATCTCTGCTTGCACCAAGAGCCTCTTTTTGAAGCAGGTTATTTTAGAAAGGCTCTTTATGGAAATTCCTCTAAAACATCCTGTCCTGACGTCTACTGGAGAGGGCAAATGAATAAATGAGCCACTGGTCAGATGGGTCAGCACTTCCCCAAGCAGTGAGGTGCCTGCTGACCAAAAGCTGTGCTCAGCAAAACCATGTGAATAATTTCTCAAGGCTCACTGAAGCCACCCTGAGATGTCACCACTTTTGTTGCTACTTTGTTAGAAAATAAGAGGGAAAAAACCCAGTTTGCCTGAGCTTCTGTGCGTTGATATTTCCCCTCAGAGCCCTTCACCCAGAGGAATCTCTCATCTCCTCTCTCCACAGCCCTCACTGAGATTCCCAACCTGCCTTCAAAGCACCATTTTACAGCTCCACAGAAGTTTTCCAACTGTTCTTTACAAAACAAATTCCTGCTGCCCTTCCACCTTTGCCCATCAGATCCCACCTTCTTCCTTCTTGCTTAAAACTGAGGTCACTGTGCCCATTTCCTGATACTGACACTGCAGACTTGGGCTTTTCATTCCCACCACTGCTATCAAAACTACTCCAGCGACCAAAAAGCTACAGAAGAGGCATCTTTGGGTAGTGAAGCTTTTCCCCTTCCCCAAATTATTGAAATTCAGGTGGGATGAGCTTCTGGCAGTGCTTGTGCAAACAAAGCAAAGCAGGACAGAATCAAGAGATGGAAAGGTGCTGTGTGTGTGCTCTTGGAAAGGTCGTGTGGGGCTGCAGCTGGCTCTGAAAGGCTCCCCAGGAAAACCCTTCCCAGCCTGGATGGGGATGGCTTTTGTTCCCGTTTGTCTGAACGCCTTTGGGAGCCTCTTCCATGGAGAGCTGCGCTTTCCTCCTGCTCTGCTCCTTCCTTCTCCTGCTTTCATGTTTTGTACTTCAGAGCTGGGCTGTTCTGCTGGCCAGGGTCAGCACAAGGTCATGACTTGTGACAGGAGGTTAATGTAGTTGTTAAGTAACAACGTGAGTCTTTTCAATGGCATGAATATTCCACCCCACCCTCTCGCAGACGCACACACGCTCGCTGTCTCTCGGCTGAATACTCGGGAATGGCAGGGCGGTCGTGGCGGGCTCTTGGACACCGTGCCGAGCACTTACACCTATTTCAATTATCACTTACCCAGCTACAGGAGGTATCTCATATGTAGGCTTAATTCGTTGAAGGATTTCTGGTCGTTTCAAGAAGTTTGGCAAATATTGTGACTGCTTTTTGATAGCTGAAAATGATAAATATTGAGTGTGCTGTTGACACCACATTGTGAGCAAGGACAGGACCCAAATATCTAAATTTGCTGGAAGTTTGCCATACTCATTTACTGTATGGGGGTCTGCAGAGGTCACAGAAACTGTGAACAAACCCATGACTAAAGTCACTTCAAAACATTTTAAAAATTGTATCATTTTCAACGCATACACTCAGGAAATAGCTTAGGTGATCTGGGTGAGACTTCGGGGGATGGAGATGTGAAAATCATGGAACTGTATTTCAAGACTGAAGTTTTGAAGCCAAAGCACTTTGATGTGAGGGTTGTTTTTGAGAGGATGAGGAGGAAAAGGGAGATTAAAGAAGGATTTAGAAAGTGTCAAGCAAAGAAACACTAAACCTTTTTCTACCCTCATCTGACAAGCCCCTAATGAATGTATGATTGGACAATGCCTTAACAGGTATTTCCCATTTCTGTTTTATGTCCTACAGATGAACTCAGTTATCCAACATAACTCAGAGTGGGATACTGGATGAGCTATTAATATCCTAATGTGGTGCAAGGTTTGATAACCTCATAGGAGCATGAAAGGACCAATAGTTATGGTTGGAGAAGAGAAATCTCACTGTCTGCTTTGCTAATGACAGCTCTGTCTGTGTCTCTGAATTCTGAAAGGGGTCTCGTTTACCTCCCTCTCTTAATCTGGTGGGAATCTTTTGATCTCAGCTGGATCTGGCCCCTCAGTTTACAAAGCACTGTTAAAGACAGATAAGCCTCCTGAACACAAATCATTCAAATCAGAAGACCCTAGAAAAGAAGCCAAGTGATCTCAAGTAAAAAATCTGCAATCTTGCTAAGATTTTGAATCCAAGAAAGAAGGGGCTGAGGTGAGCTCTACTTATGTCTGACTTTAAATATGAACCAGAGCAGCAAAGCAAAGCCAACTGCACAACTTCCCTCCTGGAAAGAAAAAATCCAAATCTATTCATTTAACAGACTCTCAGTCTGTGGTAATCACACAGCTTCAGACTGGCAAACTCCTACAGCTATGCTGGATTTGTAAATCAGCAGGTATTTCCCAGCTACCTTTCACAGTGTGACAGAGCCATCAGGGAAAGAAAGCAGATGCCATTTCTCCAGAAAAGCAGATGTCAAAGCATTTTGAAATGGTTATTTTTGTCAGAATTGGGAATACAATGGGATTTTGGGCTGCAGTGTAAACTGCAAAGCTGTGATTAATAATTCATAGCCAATACCAACCAGTAGAAACACAGACATTCCCAAGTGAATTCCTCATTGATGCAACCTCTGGAAGGTGCTGTCCCAAGAAGTGCCGTCTCACAAGGTGACACATCCAAGCAGGGCCGTGCCAGTCACCAGAGATCCCCAGGTGTCAAGGGCAGGAGAGGAAACCCAGCTGGGTTGTTTTCCTCCCCAGCTCAGCTGTTACCCAATTGATGGGTGCGGTGCTGGAGCTGTGGAATCAGTCTCAAAGCCTGACACCTACCGAGCACTGCCTTGGTTTTGTGTCAGACCTCCAAAGGATTATTTGAGGTAAACATAGAAAATAAATACACTATTTTATGTGCAGCCTACTGTGTGATTTTGTCATGTCTTCCTTCTGTGTTGCTTGCTCAGTGACAGCTTTGATGTCTGGATGGGTCTGATGCTGTTACAGAGCCAGAGGCAGCAGGTTTTGCTTTAGACACTTGTCCCTGAAGAAGCTGAAAGAAAAACTGCTGTGGTTTTCTGTTGGTTTCCATCAATGCTGTTATAAAGCAGCCTACAAACATCTGTGAGGGGCCCCAGAGCAGGCAGGTGGCTCCTCTGTGCCAGGGATGGGCAGACAGCAGGGTTAAACACGGCAGGACAACGAGGGGCCCGAGGGAACTGGGGCTTTTCTTTCCTAAAAATCTGCTGAGGCTTTGGGAGAGGGAATGCTCAGAAGCAGCCCTGGGGCAAACCACAGGCAGCACAATCTGCTCCCTCTCACTCACCTCAAGGGGATTTCTACTCTTGGTTTGCAGCTACTCCTCTCTCCCAGCTATGCTCCGTGTCCATTGTATTCAGACTCACCAAAGGGCTCAGATCCCAGCATTTCCTCTCTGAATTCAGCTAAGAGTGGCTAAACAGGGCCTGGATTCACCTCTAGCCCAAGACAATTTTTATTTCCTAGTCCCAGAAGAGTGATTCTTCTCTGCTATTTACTTTTGTGATTGAAAAGAAACCAAAACTCTTCTCCCCCTTAGATTTCTGTTGTAGAAATTTCCTCAAGACTCTTACTGTTTATCTGTGGTCCCTGGAGTGTGATCTGGAATCCCATCAGCATCCCATGTTTAACATATGGTATCGAGTGTAGCAGCACTTAAAAACAAATTATAGTCTGTTTTGTCCAAGTGCTGATTGTTGGAAAAAATATTTAACTCAAGGACCTGAAAGCCAAGCAGGGAAAGAAATTATTTACAATTGCAACATCACACTATGATGAAAAATAGAAAATTTAGGTAGAATAGAAAATTTTCTAAAGTATATAAATGCTTCTGAATTCATCTGTCAATGAGCAAACTGAGGTAAGGATAACTGGGAAATGTGCTGTGGACTGACAGAAACAGGCTGGAGAGCTGTGGGACAGAGCCCAGCACAAAACGTGCCAGCAGAGGGTACTCCTACTTCACCTCTGCAGGGCTCCCAAGGCAGGGACAGCCCGGGGACAGCAGGGGACCTTCAGGGACAGGGGAAGTGACTGACGGCCGTCCTGTCGCTAAGGAGCTTCGTTAGTAATGGAGCAAGGGAAAGAACATAAATCAAACTTTGAAATTGTTGCCAAACACAATGGGTGTTTCCAAAAAGCTGCTCTTTAACCCTCAGGCTTCCAGGACAAGCAGAAGGTCACAGCTGTCACAAAACAGCTGGATTGATGGAATTATCCTCACAGAATTTTTATGTTTTGTAGCTAAAGTGTTACAGGCAAAGGAATAAAAGTCCAAGTGCAAGTAATATTATTAGTGTATGTGCTCATGGCAATGCAGATTGGAAAAAATGGAATATAAGCACTTTACCTCCTATGCTTGTAGGCATTAATTGATATGAAATAAATATGAAAATAATGCAGGCATTAATTGATTTGAAAATAAACCCACAAATCTCTTTGGTGAAGCAGTGAAACCACTACAAAACCTGGGGTTTGAGCAGGGCTCACTCTCCATCACATCCTGCTTCCACCACAGGGCTGAGCTGGGAGTAGCCAGGATATCCAGCAGAAAGCCCAAACCCAACCATTCCTCGGGGAAAAGGGAAATTGGGCTGTGAGATTTTTTGATTATAGAGGCAGCCTGAGAGCAGAGAGCAGCAGGGAAGCTCATGCCTCAGCTACCACAGGATCTACTCCTTTGAGAGCAGCTCAAAGTTTAGCTGCAGTGCTCAGAGTAAGCTCTGATTGCTGTCCTGTGGCCACACACGGCTCCAGGACTCCTTTTCCACCTGAGCTCGGTGTCATCCAGGGACAGGTTTCTGACCTGCTGCTTGACTCACACCCACACCTGCAGTGTTGTTGTAGTCAGGCAGAGAACAGCCCTGTTTGCAGAGGTTCTGCTGAGCTGAAAAGTCTCTGTTGGTGTCAGCATTTTGGTTTGTGCACAGACAACTAACCCTAATTAACACAGATTATTCCCCTGGTTTGATTTTGTTATTATCTTACTTGAACCAAACTTTGCTTTGGATTGCAACAATGTGATAGATTCACACTGCTCTGTGCCAAGATCCATGGAAGCAACATCTCCGTGCCAAGAAAAAGGAATTTTCTTGTGATGTACTTACAAAATAGCCTTTTCAGAAGTAACATTTCATAACCAATGTTTAATAACACAAAATTACCGAGTATCAAGTTGCCTTTCACCTTGCTTTGAACCCTAAATTAACTGCTACTGTAACATCACTACTGCAACTCAGTCATATCAGGGATAAAAATAGCATGCCTGGCTTGGACTTGGGGCCTTATCTGGCAAATTCTTCCCAAAATTCCACACATGAGCTTTCCTCTCCCCCACAGCAAATGCAGCCACTCAGGAAGCTTCCTTCTTCTAGAAAGCAAGAGAAGTGCTGAGCTAATTTCCACAATTAGCAAAAGAATTAAGGCAAAGAGAAGCAGATGTAAATAAGAATAAAAGCAGCTCCTTGAGTTCTATTAAACACGTTCTTTGTTGTCCTGTAGTGTCTAAAGTACAGTTTCTAAATCAGTAACCTGAACTGGAAACTGGGAGTCTGCCAGCAGGCAAATCTGCACATTAATATCTGCAAAGTGCTTTTTGATGATTGGGAAAAGGAGATTAAGAAAGACCAAGGGTTATGAGTAAAGAAGACAAATTTGCCAGTGGACTCCTCAGCAGAGGGGAGCTGCCACGGCTGGTGAGGAATGCAGCTGGGCCAGAAATCAAACGATGTCCTGTGACAAAAGGTGTCCTGTGAGCTGCACAACCAAAAAACAGCTTCTTCAGCCACAGGAGGGAATTGCTGGATCTATGAGATGGAGTAGGCAGTTGATAATATTGAATATTGTTTGGGTGATTCATTTTTGGGGATATATTTCAGTCCCACAGCTGAAGAAATTCTTAACCAGCTAAATCCTGGTATGGAGATTAATAGTTTGGATATCTCTCACTTAAGCAGGGAGGTAGAATTTGTGGGTTTGGCCTTTTTTCTTGGTTGGTTGTTTTTTATATTTTTTTTTTCAGTTTCTAGTATATAATGAACATTACTTTGACTATTGAATCTTCTGAAAAATGTAGAAAGGATAACACCAGAAGTGAGCAGTGATTTCTGATCTGGAATAGATTTAATGACAAATCACTTCCTGTCAGCAAACACACTGGGATAGAGCAGATGATATTCCCAGAGCAGCTGGTTCCTAAACACCCTTTCTCTGAGGAGGACAAACAGTGGAGCTGTTGCATCTCTTCTGAATTCAGAGCTGGGCTCCACATTTCAACCAAAAGGGGAATTTAAAGGGGGTTATGACCAAAAGAGCAGATTTAATTTATGTACTTCAGTGACTATGACATGACAGATCTGCGTTCCATTTCACCTGACATCAATTGAATTTTTACTGAAATTATTATTAATTTCTTGAGTACATTTCTTGTTTTACTGTGCAATAAGGAGGAGGGAATTGGTGTGGAGCAGGCTCTTTCCAGGTCCATCATAGCAACACCTTGGTCAAAACACAAATGAAGGCTCTTCTGGTGAAGATCTATTTAAAATATCTGCAGTCACATGTTCCATTGCTGAGAGTAATTCTCTCATACCAGATCCCTTCATTTTTCCTGTAAACCTATTTTTACTTCTTTCAGTATTTTGAAGATCTTACAAGTGTGGATGACTGGGCTGGAGGCCGATGTGCCTCATCCCAACCTCTTTTATTAAGTTCAGACAGCAGAATCTTAACTTGAGCCAAGCAAATTATTCCCAGGCAAACCCCACCTGACTTAGCAGCACATTTGCTAGCTGCACGGAAGAGGTGTGTTTTTTTCTTATGCTAAGTCACCTCTGGAATGTATTTAACGAGCTCATTCTTCCTAAGTCATGCATAGCTTGAATTCAGGGCAGGCCGCTAAAACTGGTCCGAAGAGTCTCTGAGGGCTGCTCTCAGCGTTTGACAAGATGGGCCTATAAAATACCCTCCAACAGCCTTGTGGACAAAAGCACAAAACCCTGGCTTTCCGCAGATGGTGACTTGAGGGTTCAGGGGGAGAAGGGACAGGAAGAGAATCAATGCTGGAATGTCCTGTGTCACACGCAGCACCTTTGTTTGTGACTGGACTTAACAGCGGCCCGTGCATCTGAATTCAGCTTAATGGGAAGCACAGAAGACTTTCATTACTGCAACCATCCGTAATTATGGCCAGCAAACTCGTGTAATGCATCCTTGAAAACCATCAAAAAACCTGCGGCATCTGGTCCAGAATTTCAGGTGGCAGCTCTGCAAATTACATTTCTCCAGAAAAGAGCCCAAAGTACAGGTTACAGAAGCAATAGGGTTTAATGACTGGGTCTGCCAAAACCCAGCTCCAAGCTGTGACAGAACTGTGCTGAAGTATTCCTATGAAAGGTTTATTCTATTTTTACAGCTGTATTATTGCTGTGACTCTTCAGATTTCTATTTTAGAGGTCACCTAGAAAAGCAGAAGTGATGCACAAGTACAAAGATTATGTAAAGCCCTACAGCTGGGGTTGCAGTGTCTTTTCCAAGGAATCTGGGACAGCAGCCCCGAAGTGGTGGCTCCTTCTCACATCATCTCAGTGGCACTGCAGCAAGCAGAGGAAAACCAGAGCTGCAGGGATGGGATGGTGCAGAGCTCCTGACTGACAGCTAACAGAATGTAACCTCTGGATTTGGAAATGGAGCAGCTTGGTCCAGGAATGTGAGAAATAACTCCTAGCAGAGGCCATAGTGGCATTTTCAGAGAAGTTCTATTAATTATATAACTGTCTTGAAGCAGCTGTATTGCTTCTTTCTCTGTTCTCCTCTCAGTGCAGAGTGAATTCTTGTGGCTTAGCTTGTTAATAGACAATCCTATTTAGTGGGTATCTGTGCTGCAAAGCAGCCTTGGCTTCCCACCCATCCAGTCTGGAATGTTTATATTTAGCTATTTTCTGGAAACAGAGCTCCAGCTGCAGCACATAGCAATTATTTGGATGGATCTTGTTTTTCCTCAGGATATGTCTATTTTTTTGGTGTAGACTGAACAGTCTTGCTGGAAATATGTCACTTTGCCTGAGCAGGGTTTTGAAGAAAAGTGTGTTTAACTAGTATGGCTCCAGATCTGTGTAACAGCTTGATGAGACTTGCAGCCATCCCACATTCCTTTGGGATGTATATTACTGTTATTAAAAATTGATTTGAAAATACCCAAGGTATTCCAGGGCAACGTTAGTAACTGGAAACTCCAGGGAGAAAAGAAATGTCAAATCATTTCAGTATATTTTGCCTCTCTAACAAACATCTAAACATTTCCTGATGTTGAGATGCTTCTTCACTCTATTGGAGGATGTTGTTAACACAGTGAAATAAATGGACACTGAGCCTCTCTTCTGTTCCAGAAGTCAGTGAAAATCAGGCACCAAAGGAGTAATCCCTATGGAGATATTTCCTACATGCACATTTAAATTCCTCTGGCACCTGCTGTGCTGAAGGGCTTGCAGCAAGCTGTGGATGAAGAAGTGATGAGAGGAACCTGTCAGGTTTTATGAGTTTTAGGATCATTATCTTTATCCTTTACCATTCTTTGCACAGCTGTCACAGCTCCTGGTCCCACTGCTCATGGCTGGTGTGACACTCAGGACTTGCTGCAGTCACTTCTTGAGCTGTAAATGTATGGCTGGGTGAAATACCACAAAAAAGAGACACCTTGAGAGAGTCTGCTTTTGGAAATGGTTTGAAAGATGCTGTGATGTTTAGTGCTCCAAGTGGAGGTGTCTTCAACACATTGTATGGCCAAGCAGAAAAGTTGGAGAAGCCTGGGCCAAGCATTATCCTGTGGCAGACAAGTCCAGATGAAAGGTGATCACCAAACTCACACCTACTGAGCACTTTGCATTCATGCTGGAGAAATAAATTTTCTCTATTACCTTGCAGGAAAGACAGAGCAATCCCTGCAGGAATGCCCCATGTGCTCAGTGTTCCACAGCCACTGCTGCTGCCCCCACACTCGTGGCAGGGAGTTTGCCCCCCCAGGAACAGGGCTGCAGACTTCCCTGGCTCCTGCCCGTGCAGGAAGATCAGAGCAGCACAGCCCCACTTGGGACCACGAGGGGAAGTGTTTCCTGCCAGGGACAGGATAACACCCCTGGACACACACAGCCCTTTCCTCTGGCCCAGCTGCCCAAGAAGCTCATCAACACAGAAAATCAAGTTTGTTTTTAACCAGTTAGTAGAACAAAAGTGGCTGGAGGTCAAATTCTAAACCCTGCAGGAACACATTATTTACTACAGGCTCTGGATCAGAGGGCAGCAGTACCTCCCAGGCACAAAAGTGTATAGATAATATTCCTGAATTGGATCAAGTCTCCTCAGTATCTGTTATCAGTTTTAACTAAGAGAATAGTGTTGTAATTACAGGCTATAAATTATTTCTATATAGCCATACTTGCTATATAGAAATAATTGCTGGAAACTTGGTACCTTATCTATTTTCTTCAAGAAATTAATAAGGAAGGGGAGCCAGGCTTTTGGGCTAAGCACCACAAAGATAAATTCACTCCTGAAAAATAATAAAGGAGAATTCAGTGGGACCTGAAATTGGCCTAATGAAATATTATTTTATTTATTGCTACAGTATCATATTTTGGTAGGTGAAGTATTTCTGAACTCTCATGAAAATACTGCAACAGAAGCATTATGACAAAAAGAAATCTGAGTTGGTTTCAAAGAAGCTGCAGCATTTCAACAGCAACATTTAAAAGTTAAGGGACGAGTGTCAATATTCACAACAGCAAACCCAGGAAGTGATTATTTTAATGTATTTCTTTTTTATCCTTATATTATCATATATGTTCCACTGCAAAAAGCCAGATGGGTTTTTTCCCTCCTAAGAAAAGCCAGATGCCCTCTTTATATCTGCCAACAGGCACTTTTCTGGAAGCAGGGATAATATAATATTATATATACATTTAATATATACTGCAACTCCATATATAATAAATACTCCAACAATTGTTAATAAAACACCACGAGAATAGATAATTTAAAATAGTCCTAAATCATTACTAGCACATCCAAGATTCTTGTGTTTTATTTCTTAATAGTCTGTTTGCTCCCATTTATAAATTCCAAACCCTGGGACTTCACTCCCTATAAAACACAGTGGGCAAAGCACAGGTAGCACTAATTTACAGCAAACACAACAAAATACTGTGAAAGCAACAAAGAAAGTTCTAGAATCTGGCAGAATGAATCCAAACAAAGTGTTTGGGACCTTGGGCTCACTCCTCATGCACACGTGCTTCCATCACTCTGCTTTCCACAAAAGGGAGATTCCAGGGCATTTGATCATAAATTCCTGGGATGACTCTCTCTCCTTGTTTGTGGGATTTGTTTTTTAATTGTGTTTACATTCTTGTGTGTGGGTTGGGAATTTTGTTTTGTTTGTGATGAAACATCAAAGTTGAGTCCCAAATTAATGCTGTGCAGTTGTACATTTCTTGCACCTTCCCACAAGAGGACAGCCACACACACAGCTACCAAGTTTTATGCAAATTGAATGGGATTAAACTAATCTGTAAATCTTTGTGTAATATGTTTTTGCTTTCTCATCTAATTTTCCTGCTGTTATTTTTCCAATTATTTTCCTTATTGAACACCATTTTTCAGATTTAAAAAAAGCTGTCTGAATCTTCTGAAAGAAAAGAATTCATAATCTGCAAACACACACATTTATTCAGTTGATATTTAAATTCTCTTTGCCAGAAAGCTGCATTTTAATCCTGACACATGCACTGCACAGGAGTGTGGACATTAATCTTTCCCACACAGAGGTTAGTGTACAAATCACACACAGGAAATTATCAGCAGTGAAAGCAGATAAAACTCAACCTGAGATTGCTGGATTTTGTGATAGAGAGTCTTTGCAGCTCTCAAAAGCTACACAAGTAATTCAGCAGAAGTGCTAGTAAATAAAAACTCCTGGAGTTGTGCAGAACTTTGGCATTTCAAAATCAATAGAGCAGAGTTTGTGAGAGGTGCCAGAGAAGGCACAGCTGACTGAGATCTCACCAACACCAATTTAACCAAAGTCAACATTTGTGTGTTATCCCAGAAACTATTTCTCTCCCAAATATTGAGATGTTCTCAATGCAAAACACATCTGAGCCTCCTCTTCAGGTTTACACAACACATGAACAGCACAACAATCCAGTGGAGCAATTAATTTACACTTTGCAAACTGAATAGTCAGCTGTGGTTTGGGATCCTTCTTCACCAGGATCAGCTTCATATTTAGCCACTTTGCCCTTCTGAAATGCTTCTTTAGCATTTCTAGGGAAGAATCTCATCCATCCATTCCACCTCTGAATTATAAACTAGATTGGGGAACTCCATCTGGCTTTAGAAATATATCCACCTATTTTAAATGTGTTTATATATTTAACATAAAAGATATTTATAGACATTTTCACCTGGTTTGTTTTCCAGCTGGATCAGTTCACAGTGCAGAGTTAAGGGCTGCTGTGCCTTGCTGCCAGGGCAGGAACAGGAGCAGGTAGGAACCAGTAATACAGCAAAGTCTTTGTGTCATCAAGGCAAGCCTTATTTAAGATGTGGCTGCTTTTGCCTGGGCTAAAAAACAAATTAATTTGTGTTAGCTCTGCAGAAGAGACCTGTGTCCTCTGTGAGTCCATTTAGTAGCCATGACTCAGTGGGATTCCTTTATTACAAAACCAAAGCAGAATTCCAGCACGCTTATACAATAAACTTTCACCAGATCTTAATTATGTGTGGTCACAATGTCCACCCAGAAACAGCTGATAAAAATCTCCAGCGAGTGCTAACTTGACAGAATTCCTCTTTCTGAAGATTTGCATCCATTTCAGATTTCCCTGGGGTTTGTGTCCCCAATACCCCAGGTTCACCCACTCATTTCCTGCACAGAACAGGGAATGGTTCTGTGCTAAGGTTTAAACCTCTTCCCTTGGGAGTTCTTGGGAAAGCTCGGCTTAAGCTTTGCCTGTTTCCAGGCCAGGGTGTTCAGTGTAAATGAGCTCTGGATTCATGGGTTCAGGCTCAGGTGTGAGGTTGGGGTGCACACCCAGCCTGTGTCTGCACCAGGCTCTGGTGCTCATGTCTGAGCTGGCTATGCACTTCCAGGTTTATTCCTAAAATCTGATGGATGTTACCCAGCCTCCTAAGCTTTGGTGCTTCAGAGGAAATCCTATCTGACATTTAAGTTTTCCTAACCAAAATCAATGGGTGTGCAAAGCTGGATCATAATTCTCAGCTGAGCCCTACAAAATCACCTTACACTCCATGTCCTGTGGAAACATGGATCTCATGTGGGTAAAGAGGGATTGTTGGTGTGCCTCAATTCCACTACATTTCCAAGAATAATGGAAATAAAATAATGAAAGCACCTTGCTGCTTTTTCAGTACATGGTGTACCTCCTACAGCCTCACCTGTGCAGCACAAAGATCCCTCACTCACTCCCAAGCACAGCTCACAGTCCCTCGTTGTCAGACTTCAACAGACAAAAACAGGGAACAGAATTAATTAATGAGGTAGCAATGAACCAGAAAGACTCCATAGAAAATTTGACACAAAAGGGACAAATTGAATTTAAAAACTGATATAAAATCATAGAATGGCTTGGAGTGGAAAGGATCTTAAATAGAATTCAGTTCCAGTCACCAAATAAAAGATGGTCTCTCACTTATTGAAAATGAATGAATAACCCAGATCTCCAGCCCTATTAAAGCACAGAAGGTGTTTTCAGGACAAGGAAAGGATTTTCTCCTCCCTCCATTTAGGTCTGTATAGGCAACTCTGTGACATTCTAAATGATTAAATGCAGACAGGCGTGTGCTAGTTCCATCTAGACTACATTACCTCAGTGTACAAAAGTTCCCTTCCTAATAAATCCTCCTCTAAACCGCTGGTTCAAAGTTCTACTTTCTTCTCTTCATTGTCACAAACGTAATCTACTTTATTACTTCATGACCCTCTTGTCTGCAGAAAGAGCAATTCCAAGGCTGTGTGATGAACAAGAGAAAGAAATTATAACCCAGAGACTGTGATATGTTGAGTCTTGTGGGGTTGGTCTCCTTTGGGAGGAATTCCAAGCTTGCACATAGTGCTAACACAGCCTGGAAACTTTTAAACCCCATGCGTGTGGTTTGTCATTTTGCTAGTTTGAAGCAGGGAGTTGCCTCAATAGGAACACTGGAACCTGGAACTACTTGGAGTTTATAGAAATGACAGGTAAATCAGCACTCCCTGGTATCCAGTGCCATCTTTTCTTCTGAGGGGAGCAGGGATTTTCCCTGAGGGGAGCAGGGACTGCCGGAAGGGAAATTGGCATGAGGGAAGCAGGGATGCCCCCAGGGGATGGGGATTACCTTGAGGGCAGCAGAGATGTCCCGAAGGGAGCTGGGATGCCCTGAGGGAAGGAGGAATGCTCTGAGGGGAGTGGGAATACCACTAGGGGGGATTGCGCTGAGGGCAGCGGGCTGTTGAGGCCCAGGAGCTGCCCCAAGGGTAGCAGGACTACCTCGAGGGGAAACTGTGCTAAGGGCAATGGGGATGCCCTGAAGGGACTGGAAGCCAAGGCCCGGGACGTGCCCGGGGGGAGCGGGCGGTCGAGGCCCGGGAGGTGCCCCGAGGGCAGCGAGGATCCCTTGAGGACGGCGGGGATGCCCTGAGGGCAGCGGGCAGTCGAGGCCCGGGCCATGCCCCGAGGGCAGCGAGGATGCCCTGAGGGCAGCGGGAAGCCGAGGCCCGGGACGAACCCTGAGGGCAGCGGGGATGCCCTGAGGGCAGCGGGCGGTCGAGGCCCGGAAGGTGCCCCGAGGGCAGCTGGGATCCCCTGAGGGCAGCGGGGATGCCCTGAGGGCAGCGGGCGGTCGAGGCCCGGACTCGCCCCAGCCGCCGCGGCTGCTCTGGCGGGGCGGGCCGAGGCCGCCGGCTGTGCGCGGCCCGGGAAGGCGGTGGCGGCGGAGGAGGAGGCGGAGGCGGTGAGGGGAGGGCAGGGCTGGGCTGAGCCGTGCCGGGCGGGCGAGTGACACCTGGGCGGCTGCGCTGCCTCCTCCTCCTCCTCTCACGTAGGTTTCGACTTTCTTCCCCGCCCGGAAACTTGGTGGAGGCGCCGCGCTCGCCGCCGTCGCAGGCCGGCTCGGCGCTGGGCTTGCAGCGCCTCTTCCCTCCCCATCCCGGGGCTGAGCGAGCCCTTTCCTGCCCCGGCGGCCCCAGGTGAGCGGGGACGGTGTGGGGGGGCGTGAGGAGGTCCCGCCGGGACTGAGGGATGTGGGAGTCCCTGAGGAGGCGCGGGGCTCCCTCCGGGCTGAGCTTCCCTGAGGGACTCGGGGGTCCCGGCCGGCTGAGCGCGGGACTCCCCTGAGGGGCTCGCGGGGATCCCACCGGGGCTGAAGGGATGCGGAGTCCCTTAAGGGGCTCGGGGAGGTCCCACCGGAGCTGAGGGGATGCGGGTTTCCCTGAGGGTCCCGCCAGGCTGAGGTTGGGGGTGGCGGAGCCCCGAAGCTCCTGTTGTCCCACCAGAGGGCTCGGCCATGACCGCGGCCAATGTCCCTTATCAGTGACACGGGCACGCAGGTGAAGGCTGCCGGCCCCAGGGTTAACTCTTCACTGCTGCTGCCTGGGCAGGACACACCAAACCCCGCGGTTTTCTGCTCGTGGGGCTCGCAGGGAGGCAGCGGGGCAAAAATGTCTTTGCTAAGAGACGGAGAGCGGCAAAGTCGGCGAGTTTGCTGGTAATTAATGCAGGGGAAAAAAAAGCCTATAAATAGGAGTTGAGATAAACAAGCAAAGCACAGCAAGGTGAGATGCGGACCTTTTGGAAATACCTTAAAGGTGAGAAGTACAGGTGACGATAAAGCTTAGTTGAACCCAAAGACTAACCATCTATCTGTAAAGATTTTTATTTAAGAAGGGTTTTTT